>JAODAF010628979.1:0-13503 GCA_027574765.1 Molpadia intermedia
TGTATTGATGATACCATTGATTATCCAATATACTGATACAGTGTACTTGTATTGATGATACCATTGATTATCCAATATACTGATACAGTGTACTTGTATTGATGATACCATTGATTATCCAATATACTGATACAGTGTACTTGTATTGATGATACCATTGATTATCCAATAGAAACCATTGATTATCCAATATACTGATACAGTGTACTTGTATTGATGAAACCATTGATTATCCAATATACTGATACAGTGTACTTGTATTGATGATATCATTGAGGTTAATGACGTCATAGCGAGTGAGTGTCATTTCCTCATTGACCTGCTAAGCATCGGGGCAGGTACTTAGTTTCGAGCTCTATGTGAACATCTAAATACGTGTATACCTCCTGCTCTCGTCAGTGACAGCAGGGAGCTGTAATAGCAGCTGTATACCTGTATAAATCTACACGTCGAAACAATGGACGGTCCCCTTAAAAGTATGGCTTAGTACCTGTCCGTATATATATAGGCTATGAGGTCAGGCTAGGTGATTGAATGGCCAGTTTGAAAGTTCATTCAAAGTTCAGTTTATTTATCGCGCGTTGGTCCAGTTGCTGTTTGTATATTATACTCGGTTCTAATTGGCCTATAAATATACTTGTATATATGTAAAATGAAAAAAAAAGATTTCATATCATTTAATTTAGGTTGCTTTTCACAATATACATGGTGAACAATAGAGAGAATGCTAATTAAAATTGTAATTAAAAAAGGTCTCTGAATCCTTATTGGCATACATAGATGGATATTAATGGGGAAAGGAAGGACAACTATATTACGCAAACTCGTTTAATATGTTGTTTTTAAAAGAAAGAAAAATCTTCAGCTGTAATATTAGCCATCAAGATTCATTCGTGTGGTGACGTAATAATGAGATATAAATACATGCAAGAATAACAGAAGACACCGTATCGTCAAAAGGTCAAAAAGGCCCTAAATGATTGTATACAGTAATATTCTATAATTGCATATTTGGGTATTGCAGAAGGCAGTTAACTTGATATATGTTTCCCTATAAGGTTTTAATCTTATACGGGTGGCAGTTCATCACCCATTTATGCCGACTTTATTTATCGTAGAATAATAGAGTCAATATTAGTGTGTCAGTTGTGTATATAGTGTGTGTACTACGGTATCGTATTGTGAATATGGAGTTTTATTTCCCCTCTCCGAGTTTGGTTCTGAGCTTCTGATCCAAATTCCATCCGCCACTTTCTCAGAGTGCCTCTATCAGATGTAAATGTATCTTCTACAGGAAAAGTAAGTGTGTCATAAAGTTTCAAAAACAATGTGTATTATTTACAAGATTACAAATTTGTCATCCCAGCAAGTTTTATTTTCTCTTTACTATACATTAGTCTCTCCTCGCGTATCATACCGTAATATTCTGTGGGAAAACACCTATTATAGTTATTTAAACGTTTTTAAAGTGTTTTTACTATATACGGCATAACATTTTTGACCAGTTTGAGTGCAGTGTTTTCTTGAATAGTCTATACATGTACATCCGTATTGGACAGATAAAATCATTCAGGTATCCCTTTAACCGACTACTGACACGAGGGAATACGAACCCGACTTTGCCATCCGACTCTGAACATGCTGGACTCGGACATAGGTCGGACTCGGTCCCGGTTGGACTCGGACTTGACTCGGACAAGCTGTACTGGGACTTGACTCGGACTCGGACAAACTGGACTTGGACTTAACTCGGCCTCGACTAGAGCTCTGGTAAATACATCTATCCTGGGCAGACAAAGTCATTCAGGAGCCGTATCCGCCACTTTTACCCGACTACTGACACGAGGGAATACGAACCCGTCTTTGCCATCCGAATCTGAACAAGCTGGACTTACCGGACTCGGACTCGACAACAAGCTGGCCTCGACTACAGCTCTGGTAAATATTATTTTACCAGTTTGAGATGCGCATTTAGTATGTTCTTAAATATACATATATCTCGGACAGACAAAATCATTCCGGGTCCGTATTTCTTTTAACAGACTTCTGCCACGATTGTGGGCGTCCGGGTTTTTTTTTTTTTTTTTTTTTTTTTTTTTGGGGGGGGGGGGCTGAGCCGTTTTGCCCGAGAAAACATATCTTTCTTGGGACCGAATCTCCCCATGGCTCGTACGCCTATGGACACAAGATAAATACGAGTCGTATTTTGCCACCGACATAATTGAGGTGTTGCTAGAAACTTTCTTTTCAGAAGGATTCCCCTATGCTATTTGTCCCGTGTTTATTATATAGTGACCAAGTAATGTTGCCAATATATTTTGTGGTCAAAAGTCAACTGCACTTTTACAGGGTGCTATAAAATACTTTTTAACTGATATGATCAAACGATAAGGCTTCTCATTTGCTTCTAATGACCTATTAATATCCGATATATTCACCCATTTCACCCCATAGTGATGCATAATTTCAACAAACTGTTTAAAATGCTCATGAAGTGACAACGAATGCTTCTCGTATATGCTTCTAAAGACAAATTAGTAATCGAAATCACTCTTTTCACCCCATCATCGCGAATTAGTAAAGCTTAAAGTTTCAGCCGTCTTCGGGTTTAAGCTGAAACTTTCCGTAGTCGGATATTCCGTGATGACGTCGGCGCCCGGCGGGTAAACGTTTTCTCTACTTTTATTGCATAGCGTGCATATACGTATTATCGTCCAATATTGTTATCTCATCGTCCCATATATGGGACAATGAGAAATTGTAGTCAGTCATGGAAATGCTGGAGGGAATTTGTAGGGCCTCATTAGAGGTGAAGTGACCCTTGATGCAGGGGACCCCCAGTTTGAGGAAGGGGTAAAATTGTAGTGATGTGTGTGCATGTGTGTGTGTATGTGGTGTGTGTGTTTGTGTATTTGTTTGACTGCCGTTAGTCTGCCGAGGACCTATAGACAAAAGAATTTGAAGTCCTCGGTAGGAAATAACAATGGGAACAATAGGTCCTCGTTAGGAATACAAAAGAGAGTTTATTATCAAGGCTAGGGTCTAGGGTTCAAATACAAAGGAAATTTCAAAAGAGTCCTTGGGCTGTATGTAAAACAAACATGTATGCATGTGTGCATGTATGCGTGCATGTTTGTGTGCGACACCTGAGCTTTTAAATACGACATCTCAAGAAGGATATGTTGGATTGATGATCATACTTGTTATATGTTGGCCATATTCAATTCATGATCCATATTTTTTTGGTGCAGGGTTTATGAATATTAATGAGTGGCTGGGGCCTAATGTGCAATTCTTAAAATGTCAATAACTATGCATCCAAGCATCTGATATATCTTCATACTTGGTATGATGATGTCAGTTGTGAGTAGGTAGGTGTTCATCTAATCAATAAATTCTAGATAGCAGTGCTAGTGACGAGCTCCGCATTGATGTGTGAAGACATGTATGTCTTTTGCTTTCTATCCATGGTGGTTTCTGCTTCAAGGGTACATAAATGATTTATGGGGAGATCCAAAGCACTTTAGGATGAATATTCTGCCTTTTCGATAGTGTGAATGTTATACTAACCCATAAATAGTGCATAAGGTAGTGTAGCCTAAGCTATACATTGGAAAATGTTTGCTTTCCAACGTTCACTGTGTCAAAAATGATGTATTTGATGATATTTTTCAATTCATAAATATATTTTGAAAATGTTGTTTCAATTATGCTATGTAAGCATCGATAAACAAAATCCAATTTATTGTAAAGAAAATTTCCCCTTAACACATGAAAACGTGATTGAATGTACCGATGTAAGACATCCGTATTGTATTATACCCACGTGGTATTAAACATTAATCAGTGTGCTATGCAATATGTTTGTACCTCATCAGCAGAACTCCATGACTGATCTTTAAATGTTGATGTTAAGTTCTTGATTACAAATTGTACATACACTATGTTTATCATACATACACTGCTCTTGTCATACAAACACTGTTTATCATCATATGTACACTATGTATATCATACATCCACTGTTTATCATACATACACTTTGTCTATCATACATACACTATGTATATTGTACATACACAATGTTTATTGTACATACACTATGTTTATTGTACATACACTATATTTTTCACACATACATTATGTTTTTCATTTATACACAGCCTAATACACAGAGTATCTTACCAAACATTCCATGACATGTTTATGTTATTAATGTGCATGATTAGGTAGTCTGCATAGTTACCGTAACTCTACCATACATGCAGCTATTGATAGTACAGTAAAACCTCATTTATTCAAACTGCACATTCAGTAACATGCAGGGATCTTAATAAATTCATCTATTTTCACAACAATTTTGTCATGTTTTTTGCATGGGTAAGGTAAGCAAATATCACAAACATAATATAGCCAGCCCTATTACATACAGCTACAGTATAATTATTGGGTGGGAAGTCACTTTATCCAAACATTTTTACTTATCTGGACACATTCTACTACTTGAATTGGGCAACTGTATTTTTACTGTACTTGAAGATTATAGTGTGCTTGAATTGGAAAAGATTTTCTCTGTAATTATTCTTTTGTAATTATTTTTAGCACTATGATGGACTAGCCAATAGAGCTGCACAAAATGGCCACACCATTGATATATACTCGTGTGCTCTGGATCAGACTGGGCTACATGAAATGAAGAATTGTTGTAACTTCACAGGGTAGGTTAATCTTTAAATATATTTGTAACATAGTGTATGGCATAGAAGTACTACCAATGCCTCTGTGTAATGCTCACTAGACAATCTCGGGTATGTGATCGTGGTCGAAGTACTTCGGCAAGTGCAGAACGATTCCGCAGCATTCAGGCATAATAGATGGCAGGTGGATGACGTTCGCAAGGCAAGATCATGCCAAGTGTTGGACATGTTTGTGATCTCCATAAACGATCTCCAACGGTTGCAAGAGATCAATGTAAAATTTCTTGTGATTTTCTAATCACGTCACAAGTAGCATTAATAACAATGCAACTTCTTAAGATATAATATAGTCTAGGCGTATGTATGCAAAAAAACAAAGTTAGTATGATGTAACAACTAAACTCTAGTAGCTTAGTTGGTTGCATTTTGGCAATCATGGTTGCAAGAGCTTGGATAGTATGCAATACCTGTTCTTCTAGAAGCTGTTCCCACCTCGGGAGCCGGTTTATCCGCAATTCTATTTCGTCAATTCTACTTCTTCCAGAATGATTATAATACGTTTAATGCCCATTTTTGCAAAGAGCACATTTCAAAAATCAGTATTTTTGGAAATCATACTCTTGGGAATCAAATGCTAAAAGCTGGAAAATAATTGACAAATTTTGTTATAAATATTTCTTGGACAAATAATAACTCTATAAAGCAGTTAATTGAACTCCATCACCCTAGTTTCCCAGTTTAACTGTTAAACCTGTATTGAGGTGATTGTGGATTTTTGTGGATGGAAAATGAAATACTATGATTAGTAATTGATTCTCTCTGGTACTTTTGGGTCAATTTGATTTCACTTTGTTTCGAAACAGATTCCTGAATTTTTACATTAACATTTACAAGTGTGCCAATTTAGCATAAAATATATTTGTGCCCTTCAACCCTTGCTAATGAAATTGCCTTGGAATATCATGAACAATCTGAATGCTCTGTTATACCCTGTGTATGAAAGTCATGTGGTATTAAAAGGTTTATGCTACATTATTACATATGGGAATGATCCAGATCTACAACTAGTATGGAGGACTCATAACAGAACTTGAGACATGTTTGATAACATTATCACCAACTTCCAGAAGAACCCTGCCCCTCCACAGGTCACTCCTTTTACCCCTAGAAGAAAGTTCACAGGGAAGAGGTGGAAAAACTTTGTTACAGACCCCTACCTGTAAACTTGCTTTCAGGAAGTCCGGGAGAGTCTTCTTCCCTTTAGTAAGTTCTTGGTAGCTTCAAAATCAATATAGTTTATATACTGCTTGGAAAGGTTTGATACAACTTTCCATTTTTCATGCCAGCTATGCTGGTTGAGCCTAAGCAATTGTGCTTTTCTATCTATCTGTCTGTTCTCACTTATTTGAAGGATTCTCTTTGCACATTCCTTGATAGATTTTCACAAAATTTTGACAAAATGATCGTTGGGTAGGGGAACATCAAGGATGTTCGCCAATTGAATTCACATATCATCTAGGGGTCATTTGAGGTCATAGTTTGAAATTCTAAAAAATGCTTCTTCTGCCACATATTGTAAATGAACATTGCTCATTACGATCAATGGAAACTAGCACATGATAGAAAGTGTGCATGAAATAGCTAAAATCACAAAACAATATTATTGATAGAAATTATTCTAGCAAATAGCTATTCTTTCTCTTTCATCAGTGGTCACATGGTGATGGGAGATTCCTTCAACACATCTCTCTTCAAACAGACTTTCCAGAGGGTCTTCAGTAAAGACGTTAAAGGAGAATTTAAAATGGCATTTGGAGGTACCTTAGAGGTCAAGGTAAACCATTATTTTATATTATTGTTTTGAGCTAAAATATTCTCAACGGTCCTCACTAGTGTTACCTGATATGATTGACAGCATTGACCCCTCAAACTTTGTGTCCCCCCCTCTAGATTGAATCGTCATCTGCCACCTCTTACAGTGCTATGGTAACTCTATAGAAAGTACTGATATTGAAGCAATTTTGAGATTGTTACAAAATAAGCTACTTTTTATCCATGGTCAAATAGGCAGGGTTGATTATGAGCCTTATAGGCTTCCTAGATCGAATCAATTTTGGAAACCCTCGGTAGTAGACAGACAGAAGAGTTGTTTGGTATATTGTACTCTATTACTTTACAGTTCTAAACAATAAACAGTGCTAATGTGGTGTAATTCATTTCCAAATTCATTTTTAAAATTTTATGGTAGACCTCTCGTGAGCTGAAGGTATCTGGTGCCATCGGACCTTGCATTTCCTTGGGGGTAAAGAGCTCATCAGTTTCGGACACAGAGATTGGTATTGGGGGTACTTGCCAGTGGCGTTTCTGCAGTCTCTACCCTAACACTACTGTAGCTCTCTTCTTTGAAGTCGTCAACCAGGTGAGTAACAATTGGCCAAATATGAAGAAGCCCATTATTAGAGTTTATTAAACTGGTTTAATTCAATATTAATACTTACTTCCATACATTGGGGAAATGGACTAGCATGGGCAATTGAGACCCATATACACTGATTTTTTCAAAGCATCCTTTTCAAAAGTATCCTTTGTGTGCCCATAGAATTTCTTAAAATGTTACCATTCTAGTCCCTTTGGGATTCAGAGGACCTCTCTCAGAATAAAATTTGTCCAGAAGACTAAAACCTTTTCAAAATATGACCTGTTCTCCTAACATTTGTCTTTGATGGTAAAGATGATCGTCGCATACATTATGTAAGTAACCCTGGCAGGACTCATCTATTCTTGTTCATTTTCACCAACAACCATGAAAAAATTCAGTCATTGTGAAATATCCAGTTTCATACACCAGGTTTTACAATCAATCAACATTCCTGCTTTTCGGAACGTTTTTGGAGTTGCAGAAGATAAGATTCAGTGATAAATTTGAGCCATGAATTCACTGTGGTAGATATATTGAAATCAATAGAATAGATTTAGAATCAAAACAGAACCATGGTGAGTCTGCTCATAGTGAGAGTTAATCCTTTTCTGAGTAGTTTTGGCCTGGCAAGTTCTGCAGTGAGTCCTAAGCCATAATCTGAGTTTCTGTAAACCATAGTGTTAGTATGTTTATTGTAGATCTCAAGAAACCTTGAAGGGCTCTGATCCACCGACATTGATAATTTTTGTAAATTATATTTTTAGTTTGTTGATTTAACCTACCTTCCTAAGGACTGTCCATAGACACTGGATATATATGTAATATTGAGCTCTATTTTCCAGTAATATGGTGTAGATAGTAGTGTAATGAGAAGGCCATTTTCTTCAGATGGAATGTTATTGTATATGCTGGACCTAGTATATTCCTATGCCAGTAGCAGAGCTAGGGGATTCATCCAGGGGGCAATATCCATTCTGGTGGATAGATCAGTATTTTGGGAGGCTTTGCATTTATTGTGAGGGGAGAGAGAAAGCGTAAGGGGGGGGGGGGGGGAGGGGGTCAATGCTAGCTCTGCCAATTACCTATGCTATTACTATATGTTGCCTATACTAATGCTGCATAGACTAGGATACTGAAAACACCTGTAGAGGCCTCCTGTAAGTATCCAATTTTGTAAAGTAATATTACAAGAATGCTTAATCTATACTTTTGTTCTTTGTACCCATTTCGAAATTGTTGGTGTAAAATCTTGTTAAGCATCTAAGTCAATCCTTGAAGGTACCCAGGCCTCCCATTTGGGCAAATTATTTTTTCTGCCACTGTGACAGTGTAGCAGATATGTCATTCCCTGCCCCACACTGAGAAGTCCTAGATGTTCCATAACTTAGGCACAGCTAGTAATCACTAATACTTGTGGTATTTAGCCCATATGGTGTTGGCTACACATGCAAAGCATGCAAATTCATCATGTAGCTGCTATCGCTGAGTGTTCTGGCACAATTATTTTTAGTTGGAAATGACTTCGCTTGTGCGTATGAATATCGGAGAAGGAATATTCGGCCTGGTGTACATACACCTGGTAGTCAAAATAGTGTTGATGACATTATCAGCAAGATTGCAGTACAGGAGCATCGTCGCCATTCCATGTTGTAGAAGACACAAATTCATCTTGTTATTGTCTTATTGTATTGTATTATCTTATGTTTACAAGTCTTTCGATTTTGTATTGAAAGACAAACATTAATCATTGTTTTAATTTTTTATATTACTATATAGAGTATTGTATGATGTTAGGCCTGTCAACCCATATCCCCACTGAAATATCTTAGATCCACCACTGTCCAACTTCCAGACCCTCCCCCACCCCAACCGATAAATCCTAGATATGCCACTGGGTATATGAACCAAATGTAAGTCAGAGAGATGTAATTTGTAATTTTTAATATTGATGAGTTTGCAGTTATGTGGATTCCCTTGTTTATATTATTTTGTAGTACTATTTGCCCAACATACATTGCCTGCACACTTAGCTGGGTTTAATTGAATCTGCAATGTTTATCTTCCTTTCAAATGCACTTCTGTATTAAGTGCTCATTGTTTAATGTTGCCGCATTGGTGGTAATATATGCATTCTGTGTTGCCTCTAGCAAAGCACCTTGCTACAGTCTTGAGAACATAGTGTGTTGAATTTATTAATGATCTATTCACATGCTGGTTATGAAGGTATTTGAGTCAAAGGTACAAGATACCCCCAAAAATGGCAGAAAAACACATAAAAACTTCAGTATGCATATTGTCTCCAAAGGCATATCGACTATATTTTAATTTCCTGCGAAACCATATCAGAACATGTACTGGATTTTTGTGCAAACATTTGTTTTTCACATTGATTATGTTGGTTAATGCTTTTTTTAATTCAACACACATACATATACAGTCTAACAAAGACCATTTTGTAATGAGACATACAGCTAGCTATAACACGCTGTTTTTCTGCTCTAGTTGGTAAGCCTGGTTTACACATGCAATAATTATATTAGAATTACTATGTCCTGCTGACTTAAGAATGAAACGTTTGCAATGAGTCTGGTAGGGCATATGCTTAAATAGACAAGCATTTGAAGATTGGTTATCTGCACTGTGACAGCTTTGATGGTGAAGGACCATCATTCAGATCACTCAGATCCATACAAGTATTACATAACCACTAGGTATTGGAGGTGCGATGTTCTACATGTAGTTAAAAGAATAGTCCAAACAGTATTCCATAAATATCCTATATATTATCATACAGCACCACTCCAATGTGCATGCTTCATGGATATCTACTACAAGAGTAACTTGCCATTGAAAATGGTAAACTGTTATCTGAGAATAAGACCGATGTAAAACTTAACTGGTTTAGTAGACCCATACTAGCCTTTACAGTGAGCTATTGTTAGGATGAATGTTACATTTGTATAAAGCTTGAAGAATTTGAACCACTACAAATCATTTATGGTAGAACCTCTTTTATCCAGACCTGTTGGAACTAAGGGGTGTTCGGTTAAGCAAATAATTAGAATAATAGAAGATTGCTTAAAACCTTGTGTTTATGTCTTTATTTTGTGGTACAACCTTATAGATCTCTGTTATGATTATGATAAATAAAATTTTAAAATAAAAAATGGTTGTTTGTCTCTATATCATTTCCTAATTAAATTTTATAAAATGGACCAAATTTGATTATATTATCTTGTATTTTAAAAAAATAATTTATATATACACTTCCCATACTTGTATGTTAAAAGATGCAAGGTTTGTACGGATATGTGCTTTGGATAAAAGATGATTTGAATATACGACATTCTACTGCATATTCAACCAGAGCAATAGCCATACAGAATTGAAAATGAATGATTTGTGAAATACACATAAACTTGATCATGCTCGGGTAATAATTCATCACATGAAACACACCCTAGTTTTTCTGCCGATTTGATCTTTTGTACAATGAATGACATATATGCACATTCAAATCTTAACAAATCATATACACATCAGCAGTAGTTAACCTGTGACTTGTTGGGCAATTGGGTGTGAACTATTCGGACAATAATGTTTAAATAAAAAACAGGTTAATTTGTGGTCAATTAACTTTATTTCAAAGAAAATTTAAAGGAGTAGAAAAACATAAACAACTGTCCACTGCATATTTTAAGCAAAACAATGTAAGCATAGCACAATGAATGACGTGTGCATGCTGAAATCTAGACCAAATATGCTCAACGAATGATGTACTTGTGAATGTTGGTCAGTGTTAGGTTTGAACTATAGTCGTAACAGAATATTACCAAAAACAGGTTTGTGGTAATTTTTTTTTTTTTACAAGGACCTTGAAATTATAATGGAGAAAACATATATTATAACCACTGTACCTTGAATATTTTAAACAAAGGTTGCATGCACAGCACAATGAATGACATTTGAAATCTAGACCAACCATTTATAAATAGTTTATCATCATGTGAATTTTGGGCAAGTTGTGTTTGAACTATATTTGTGATATTATCAAACTTTATTATGCTTTATTCTACAAAAAATTAATAATGTTGT
This sequence comes from Molpadia intermedia, assembly GCA_027574765.1. Classification (NCBI taxonomy): domain Eukaryota; kingdom Metazoa; phylum Echinodermata; class Holothuroidea; order Molpadida; family Molpadiidae; genus Molpadia; species Molpadia intermedia. Next base: position 11,212 of record JAODAF010628979.1, read on the forward strand.
GGAAAGACAATACATATTCAAACAAAGTCACATGAAAATTAAACACATTTCTAATATAAAAAATGTGAATATGAATGTGAGGGCACAATGCACCTGAATGGGAAGGGATACCCTTATGACCATAAATAGAAGATTTTCAAAAAGCTGCATCCAGGAAGAAATTCTTTAGAACTCATTTAGAACCGATTACTCTGTGGGCCCTAGTTTAATACATTAATTCCACTTGCAAAATATCCCATCAGTTCCATGTACCTTTGCATGTTTCATGCAGCGTAGGGGAATTATGCACCCAGGGGTACATCATATATCCGGGAGTGATTTTGTACCAGGAGTGCATCTTATTCCCAGGGGTGCACCGTGTACCCAGGGATACATATTCCCATTGGTACATCATGTACCCAGGGGTACCTCATTTACCCATGAGTAGACTATATACCCAGGGGTGGTGCATCATACACCCATGAGTGAATTTTATACCCAGGAATGCATGTTATTCCAATGGTTGCATCATATACCCAGGGGTGCATCATATACCCAGTTTGAATATAATTGCTATAGACATCTTTCATAACCTAGGATGGATAAGCATTACTTCCAGTTGATATTGTAGTACCATATACATAATATGCAGCAGTTCATCTTCTTTCTGGCATTGAGAGCAGTGTTTTGGGTTTTTTTAATTCCTGGTTAAAATAGATCTTGTTTTAAAAGAAAGTTTATGAAAGTAAAATAGCATTCTTCAAAATTACTTCAAACTATATTTTATCACACATGATGATCAGCTTATATTTGTGCTTTATTGAAACACTATAATATGGACCAGTGTTCTTCATACAACCCTTAACCAATCTTTTAGAGGGTCATCTACACCTATAAAAAATGTGAATATGAATGTGAGGCACAATGCACCTGAATGGAATGATGTGGGAGGGGATACCCTTATGACCATAGAAGATTTTCAAAAAGCTGCATCCGGGAAGAAACTATGTGCATTGTTAGGACTCATTTAGAACAGATTAGTGTGTGGGTAAATCTCAAGTGGCCCCTCCTGGTTCCACCTAAAAACCCATAACCAAGAAATTGGCAGATATCATTCCTTAAATGCAGGGTTCAGATTTTGAGTGGCTAAATGTAATCTTATCTTTAAAATAAACATGTCTGTTTATTCAATTGATAGTTTATTATAGAAAATCATGTCCTTACAAACTCAGTTTCAAGAAAAGTGGAATAAGAAAAGTGATTGACAGCATTTTACTGGCAGGAGAATTATATGCTGTATGCATCGACCTACTAAATATACCATTATATTTTGGCACATTGCTTTCATTCTACATGTTTTTACAACCGATTATAGGTTTATAGTATGAATTGTTCGCATAGGAGTTTTTGGACCTACATGTAGAAGTGACAGGTGTTTTTAACTCATACAAGGCATGTGAGTTATTGTGACAGTATGGGTGAAATGTGCGTCAACGTCTTTGAATTGCTCTCATTCCTTCATCTTTAGCATGATGGGATCGAAATTTGGTGTAGGTGTACAGTACAATTGGAGGGGGAGGGGGTTCTGAATTTTGCTGATTGGTGAAAATCACTAAAACTGTTACTCCTCCCAATTATTGATGGAAGTTGCTCAAATTTGTTATATAGCATGTTGAAATAGTTGTGCATAAAAGTTGTTAGGGGATTTTGATATTTTTGTCATTTACTGTTATTTTTTGATGGATTGTTTTCAATGTTGTATGACTCTTTAATGATGAATATATTGAAAAAAATTATAAATTAATTCCTAGGTTATATTCGACCCTCTCTCCAATGAAGTGATTTTTATCTCTGTATAGTGTATGTATGTTTATGTGTGAACCAGATCTTATAGACATGATATCTCAATATCAACAGTCTGGATTCATAATATAATTAGTACATATGTTGGTAATGAGAACTAGATGATATGTGATATATTTGTGTTGTACTTGTACCCTGACACAGTATTGGCAGAGCATTTCATTTACTGTAGTTTCCACCAACTGAAAGAGGTGAGAGTTGGGGGAGGATGGTAGGAGGAGTAGGGACATTTTTCTATTCTCCCTAAACCCCCATAATATATTTCCCCCAGGATCAGTGTCCATGATGTTTTCAGTGACTTAAATTTATTATTTGCCATATTTACCGAATAATCATTTCTATATTGTTTCACTTTTTGGTTCCGATGCCGAAGTGGTTCCGATGCCGAAGGCAGCATCGGAACCTATGCATTCAAGTCGGCGTGTGTGTGTGTGTATGTGTGTGTGTATG
>JAODAF010629089.1:0-13499 GCA_027574765.1 Molpadia intermedia
CCCCCCCCCTCACTGGCGCCACCCCTCTACTATGGGAAAAGGTGTATCAAGCCTCGAATTAACAGTTCAAATAATGTTAATAAATCAGTACCAAGCATTCCATTAATTAATGGTACAATAGCCGTATTTATTGGAGAGGGGGCAGTGAGTGGGGGCACACTAAATTTAAATTACATGCAAGGCTCGATGCACGCGCACCCCGTGGAAACGGCCTGCTATTATAGGTCATGACTTCGTTTAAATGAATGTCAGTGCCTAAACCTGACTAAAACGGTTATCAAATATTAAATTGGAATATTTTACTTCTGTCCCAAACAGTTAGGCCTACTGTAGTTCATGCAGAATATATTTGAACTGCCCGAAGCCCCGGACCCTACTATATCAAATGGTCGAGTGGGTGGGTGGTGTGGGGGTGGTGGTGTCATGGCCATATCAGATATATGGAATTAAACTTTTATGATTATGTAAGGAGTTTTAATTACATTATAAATATCCTATTGACATGCTAGACCGCTTGGCGGTGAACGATTTTATGTCAAATTAACATAATTATTATCTCCTGCACAGCCGTGTAGAAACATGAAGCCACTAACATTACAGAGAATTATTCGAAAATATATTAAAAGTAAATATATTCACACTTAACTGAAATATTTGGTTTAGCTCAATTCGATAAGGACGTAATAACATTATCAATATATTTTTGCTCCAAAAAATCTACATGCAAAACCAATTGTTATTCAAGTAGCAAATGTATGCCTGACAATTCTACAATGATTCACAATTCTAGTATGAATTGCGAATTCCTATCAGAATTGTGCATGAACGAATATAATTATGCAGGATTACGTTGCTCTTAATACTTCTATTTGAAAGAAAATCAATCTAATTATAATACAACGTACACACAAAACAAAGACCACTTTTGAAATTCCGTGATTCCTTTTCAAAATCCCTATAGTTTATTACAAAAATATTAAAGCCACGATGACCAGCTACTATAGGACCATCTATCTGTCATCACGGCCTTGGTGGACCTTAACCACCATGTTCAGTGCATTACAGGAGAACAAAATTGCGGTACGATGAAGACATCCCGCTTTATGAAATCCTCTATGACCTTCGCGTTACGACGCGGCCTTCCTCACCGACGGCAAAATGTTCAATTCATTTTTGGTAAGACGAAGAGAAGGATTTTGCGCTCGTTTATCTGTCAGTACCTCCTAAAGCTGGACCTACGACCTTGCTCCTCCGTTCCGGTAGCTACAATCTGTTTTTGTTTGATACTTTCTGACCACTTGCAGTTTCTTTTTTCCTTCAGAATCATGTCTTTGTTGTCAGAAATAGCCACTCTATTTTTTTTACGACCAACACTTTTCTTGAGAATTTCCTATTAAAATAGTTTGTCTGTTAAAGTGAATCAAAACTCTTCACAGAATAATGGGTATCGTTAATGAAGTTATCCAGGAAATATAAAATTTTATTTTAGGCCAAAATGGAATGAAAACATACTATATCATTTTAACATAAGTTTATCATTGGCATGCCTCTGAAATCAGGTCGGCCAGTGCATGGTTAAAGAACGAATACCCATGACCTGGTTAAACCCTATTTTTAAAAGAGGATACAAGAGTTTTGCTTTATATTATATATCTCAAGATTTTGTAACTGGATTGGTCCATATTACGGTAATATTTCCTATTGAACATTTAAATATTATAATGAGTCCATGCATCTAAATGACGGGCCTCACTAAAAATCATTATATTCTTCTTGGGAAGGGATATATCTTTATATTTCCCTGGTGAGATTAATAAAGACATATACTATACACTGGCATGCTAGAGCAGTAGAGCGATTGGGCGCTAAACGATTAGATAAAAGTCAAATTTATATATTATGTAGACTTCGAACAGCCGTTTAATAAGGAAAAGGAAACCACCACCATTACAGAGAAATAATTGAAAATATATTAGGAGTAAATACATTCACACTTAACTAAAATATTTCGTTTAGCACAATTCGATAAGGACGTAATAAAGTTGGCAACGAGCGAGCAAGATTTTATTATATTTTGCTGACGTTTATTGGTCGTTATATTGCCAAGTTCTCGCGCATTCGCAAATCGTCGAGCATAAACAAATAGTAAACCGACAAGCCGTAAAGCCCGTATCAATGAACATCTCAACACGAAAAAGTTATTTAGATAATTTGATACTAAATGAGGAGTAACCTAGTATCTACGATAATATTGAACAATTTAAAAATGTTGGTTTCAGACTGCTGAAGACATACATCTTATATCAAGTTCATATATAACCGGGTCTAGTTTAAATCCCCGTTGCTAGCGGCATCGGGAAAACGTGGTTCCCGAGAGAAAGAGGATTTAACCCCCATTCGTCCACCCACACGCCCACATGGGGATCCACAAATCTTCCCCATCACCGTATCTACCGTCCACAGAGGGGATTGATGAGCTAATAAAAATATTTTACAAGTATACTTGCTCCCTGATATATTCTCACCAGCTATGCCAACACATACAGGTCGGGAAATATACCTTACTGAATTTAGAGAACTGCTAGTCCCTGGATACTATTTTGATTGGGAGGCGTACAATTATCTCAAGACGCATGCGCGGTTACATAATATCGTATAGTACGGAGTGTTTGCATTGATGATTATAAACAGTCATACTATCCGACATGTACGGGTATTGTATTTTGCCCAGCACAGGGATCACTATGGCTATTATGTGACGTACCCGTATTGTGTCCACACCGCGTTCCATAACATCTATATTTTGTAAAAGTATAACTATTCACCAATATAGGTTAGAGCATTCGAGATAATATTAAAAGCCATTTGTCAGTTTAATTACGAGGCGTACAGTAAATTTGAGACACATGCGCATTGCCGTACCCTGCATCATGTGTGGTAAATTTAACCGGCACCGTACGACATTGTATGTAGTAGCCCTACATGCATGTGATATAACCATGTGCAGAATATATTACGCATATATAGGGCCTGAGTGTTCTATATTGATACGGATGCCGACATGCCATGTTTTAAATCAAGCCTTTTCCTCTTCCCTCATTAGAGTTTATTGTTACGTCATTTACAGAATAACGGAGTGAAATATTTTTATAAATAATATTTTTAATAGATCAGCGACCGACTTTTTTGTTTATACATTCGTACTATTATGTTTCTTATACTCTAACCGATGAGAAAGTTTTGTTTACAAGTGTCGTCCCATTTACAACTATTATTATTCCGGGGATTTACAAAAACTAGGCCACCTGCAATATGCTAATTGGATTACAAGTCCTAGGTAAGTGATTCGTAGCTGTATGACATAACTTTGCCTGGGGCGGCGTACCCATCAAAGCTAACCGAAAAACAGATACAAGCGAATGATTTTCTTGATTATCGATTCGCTGGGCCGAATTAGCGGCTGTAATAAACAACTACACCAATCGATTCTTGTTACTTTGGGAAAGATGAAAAACATTTTTATTTTGTGAATGAAGAATAAGTTTCATGAAAGTTATCATCACCGTTAAGGCTTTTATTAATCCGTTTATATTATATTCGGCTTTCTTTGTTTCTTATTTCTAGTCAACTTGAACATAAACATATACAAATGATTATCGAATCGTTGGACTGTGAATTAAGTTAAGTAAACGGTCACGAGAAAGTAATTTTAATCCCATTAATCCTAATCTGTAGGTTCGGGGTCATACACTAATGCCATCATATCTGTTACGACTTTAATCCATTTAAAAGTTTAGACATCAAACTAAAGTCGCAAGTTTACAGACACATTTACAATGATTTCTTAATTATCGATTTCGCTGGGCCGAATTAGCAAGACAAATAAACAGTTTGGTCAACTCGAACCAAAGCTGACCGCGAAATAATTTTAATAAAATAGTAATTGTATTTAGCCTGGGCGATATTAGGCTAATGAGTCATCATCGTAGCTGTTTGGATTTATCATCTGTATGTCAGTGGCACTGGAATGCTAAACTTATGGCCGGGGTGGGGGTTGCTTATTGTTTAATTTATTTGAGAGAAATTTTGTTGGGAATCAGAAAAGCGGAGGAGGGGGGGGGGGGTATTTAAGATATAATGTATGTTTCTAAACCCCACTATAACTCATATAGGCCTACGGAAAAGCTATTTAGCTCGATATACGTTTTTAGTTTTGATGGTGAATGGGGTTAGGGAATACTTTCTGCATACTTGTTTAATATCTTGAGATAGCCTATATATAGAACTACATTTTGAAGTTTAAATGTCCTATTATAATGCTTCATACTTGAAATCCCCAAGTTCGCCGAGACGCCAACACACAAGAACATGAGAACTGTCCAATCGTTATTTAGCCGTAAAACATTCATATTTCTGTTTACAAATTACAATGATATTTAACTTGAATGTCATATTACCAGGCGTACCGTACCGTTAATTCATAACGCATGCGCGTTACCTTGAATAATATCATTTTTGGTGGACTGAATTTTGCGATTGCTTTTCACACCACATAAATAAATATGGTATTTTGTCGTAATGACATTTTAAACAGGATTTTTCTTCCATGCTCCTATATACAGCTGTCCTTCTTTATAAGGTTGTAACCTATATATACATACGTAATTACATACAGAAAACTATTTTGGGCGACAAAGCCTATAGGCCTATGGGTGATATTGATATATTAAATACATAATATGACATAATGATAAACCCAATATGATCTGGCCCACAACAATATGATGGACCGGCTGGGCAAACCCCGTGGACCCGTAGAACATTTAGGGTCCCGGCTCTGAGGGGTTTGACCCTCATATCAGGGAACCCCAAGGACCAGCAAGGGTCCCAGATTCTAGTTCATATGCGATAGAAGCTCATCTGAACGGGGGTGGAATTACCCCATAAATATTACCATTGCCGTGGGGCAGCCGCAAAGACGCGTTCAATGGGTGCTATTTAACGCATTTTGGGGAAATGTTTATTATATTGCTGTAAACACTTTTAGGAAAAACAAATAAACAGACCTTGGGGATATATTCTTCTTATCACAGTCGTTGGACTTGGGGGATCTCCCCTTTCCCCATGGTTCCTACGCATATATCCTACTTGGGCCAAATTACAGTTATGGCAAATCACGGTTTAGAATAAAGTACATTTGGATGCAACTCAAGAAATGAGAGATATTCTCCTGTAATAATTCAAGGTATTAGTTTGAAAGATTTATATCCTCCTTATAACCTCAGTTCGATGTTAGCTGAATGATTTGACGGATTGTAAGGTTCTCATCACTTCATTATTATATGCTATCACACAATTTGAGGAACATCCTCCAAGCAAAAACAACAAACACAAACCTTCGCCTTCGCCTTCATTTCTAACTATGATTTGCAACTGGCGAGTGAATGGGATTTAGATTCATCCATGGTCCCCGATCCTGAGGTGATAGGGCAGTAGGGGGCAAGCGCAATTTCTCATTTTTAGGTTTAATTTTTCAATGAGGCAATGCCCGCATTCTTGAAGGTAATATAGTATCATATAGGATTGAGACATCCCTCGTATAATCAGGAATATGGTATTCTCTTTAAATTGCTTCATAGTATTTTAAATCTTGGTTAATATACTAGATACAGGTTCTTTCAGTTTTTATTTGGTTTGTATAGGCCTATAATTTTCTGCTATGCAATCTTTACATTACATATCAATCTAGATTATTTTTAAAACAGATCGATCGATATTTTGCTATATAGATAAAACATTTCAGGGTACAATAACTGAAAGCCGCAAATTCCTATAGAAAGTAAAAGGCTATTGAGTGCATTTTAATACATGAAAGAAATATTTGACAAGACTGGCTCGGTCTTAGAGAGGTTAGCCCCCTCCCCCTTCTTGGCTCGTCGTTCAAAAATGATAACCGGCGTCCTATATGTCCCATTTTAAATTTTGAAAAGTTATTCGACGGTATTAAGAGCTTAAATTAAGAAGAAAGTTAAACAAAATTATATTCCTTCATTTGGGGTTTTATTTAAATGTTTCAAATTTGCAAAACAAGATATCAGATTATGAAGGAATATGCAAGCTATTTGAGTTGAACGATTTTGGTATAATATATATAATATCAATTAATATTTAGGTTATTAGTTCGAGCAACTCGGAGTAAGATAGATTTTTAAATAATTAATATGGCCAAAGCAATATTAGACTTGTTACGAATTTACGACGAATATATTTCTCAAATGTTTCTTGCTTTTAATGTATATAAAGTGACTCCGGATTAAATAATAAATATTATTCATATAAATATTGCATTTATTATATTAATATACTATTTCGTGATATTTTATTGTTTTTATATTCATTGCAATATAAGGGATTGATTCAACTTAATGGTCTCTTTAGTGGAACTTATTCAAAGATATAATTTTAAAACGATGAAAAGGTTGTTGAGGAGAACCTTATCTTTGCAAATATGCAATTAGTTTTAAATATTATATTATAATTTATGGAAACTGCCAGGGAGTCAAAAACTCGAAATGAATACATCAGAAATTATTGTAAACATACTAGTAACCAAAACAATAAACTATTACCAAGAGCGCATGTATTCGTCCTAATTTTAACAGCAAGTACCGGTAATTGTTTAAAATGAAAAGGTGAATGTATATATAGAATTACAAAATATTTTTAACATCTAACTCTAAGCCTAATACAAAATTGATTGATGAAATCATCGAAATGCATGACTTACCTTCGGCTAGTTCTCTTAAGTATCCCCAATCCGTTTTCTCAAATCCAGAGAATCTATTTTCGATCCCAAATTCTCCGATTCCCTTGTCTGTTCCTGTTATTTCCCCGAGCCTAATAAATTCTCCAAGGGACGATTTCGGTTGGTACGAGCAAGGAGTAGCCAGGTGGGATGAAGGGAACCTCACGGCTTCAATCAGTGTCGTTTGATGATGAGACTCCGTGGTTATTAAGGATTGTATGCTAAACGCGTTTGCCTTGGGTGAAAGTGGGTGGCTCGAATCCTCGTTACAAGAAACGTCCATGCTAGAAAATGCCGACTGGCAGATTGACCGATAAAATCGTTCGATTTATATCAATCAATCAATATATCCTACCCCTTTTTTAGCTCCTTCTCTCTTATTTGTTATTTTTTTAGTCTCCTTTTATTTTGCTTCAATTATATGTTGCCTCTTAAATGAAACCAAACAACCTTGTCGTTCAACTGGTTAAATTTTTTAAAACAACGAATTAATGAAAACCAATTTATATCGTAAATCAAAATGTGTTCACTATTCCTTTGCAAATGGAAACAAATGATTCATAAAACAGGTAATGAGTTCTTCAATGAAAATGTCACGGACAACCAGTTTGTCACTTAAACAAAGCTTTTTACTCCATTAACATCGTCATCCAAACTCAACTGCAACAAAGAAAAAGAGAGGATTTTTGCATTATTATGAGTTATGACTAAGCCATAGGCTTTAAATGTTTAAATGTTGAACAATTGCTAAGCATTTCCTTTCATTGCACCTCCTTTTGAATGACTATCGAGTATCTCGATATATTACAAAGTGCGACATTTTGGCAATTTCCAACAAAATATTATTTTGTTGAATAAATTCGTTTAAAGCGATTAAAGTTAATAATCTCATTTTATACACGAACAGAAAAGAGCAATTTATTACAATGTACAATGTATCATTGTTCTAAACATGTAAAACTTCGAATCTTTGTTCATAATATGTAATGAACTTTATTGTATGAGTAAGTTACAATAAATATTTAAAATTTCAATTTCATGATAAAACTACAAAATTTAACTTACTCTGGGCGAAAATATTTACGCCAGACTTAAGATCCTTCCAAATGCAGAAGTTTCACTTCAAATATTAAAAGACCATTTACATTTATACGGTATATTGTGTTCATGTTCAAGAATTTCCAGTAGAATGAAATGGGGAATTTCTCTATAAACTCCAAACCAAACGCAAAGATGTTTTATTATTACACAATCATTAAATTTAATGAATTATAAAGTTACCAAAAAAGTCATATCCAACAACTTTCCTGAACAAAATATCCGGAGGAAGAAATAATGTTGACTTTACCCAAAGTTTATTAAATTTTATATTTATTCTTCAAGCGATGAGCAGTTAAAACCAACGACTTAAACATTTATTTAAATTCTTTTACGAGTCTTTTGCAATTTGATGTATTAATCCTCCTACCAAATGATACTCAAATCAATACACATGTCAATATTACAAACTTTCATAATTTGGGTTCCACCCCGTCATAATATACACGAAGCCCATTGGTCCAATATAAATCAACATATTTAAATAATCACTGTTGTGACGTCGTTAAGTAAAGTGAATTGATATATCATCAAACTGATTATGTAAATTATCTAGGACAATAAAGAGTACAAAGTTTGGTAGAAGTTTAATAATTTGGTTTGGTGAGGATTTTATAGACACCGTTGGTCTGATAAATACAGGTCAGAAGAAATATATTGTCCATACAGTTACACGATAAATATATATTTGTAACTGTATGTACTGTAGCTTATATCCCAAGTGTATTGTATGAGACTCGTATTATAATACTGCATTAATACGTAAATATTTTACATTTATATATATTTAGTTATTATCTCGACATGCAATTCTACGAGAACTACTGAAAATATTATTTTTTATAACTGGCATGAAAGCTGAACTGTAAAATGTCACACAATACTTAAAAGTTGTTGAAAATTTTTACCTTAGGCTTAGTTACCCGAAAGTCAAAATATAAAGTTTCGAGTCTCATTTGAATTAATTAATTATTAATAATTACTACTTAGTAAATCAACCCAAACGAATGCATGTTATTTTATAAATTAGTGTTTTCGCATAAACTTTTCAGATAGTTATAAATTTAAACTTTATAATGTTCCATCTTATAAAAAAAGAAGTTGCGTTAAATATGAAAATTAACACTTAGCTACGGGTCGCCAGATGTTATGAACTTTAACCAAAATCTTTTAGGTGCCAATCAAAAACCATTATTCTTAGTTGTACAAAGTGGACAAATTTAGCGAAATAGAATAGTTAAGATACTTTGATGGAATTTGTATAATTTAACGCCACCATACCGTACAATATATCTTATTTCGTGTTAAAGTTGTGTTGGATCGTTCTTAAAATGTGAAATATCAGAGTATTCTATAATAACTCCATACTATCTTTATTCAACTTGTGTTATTTTTAAACAATTTTATGGTAGAAATCGTTGTTTAGTTCCTAACTAGCCTGCTACACATAGCAAACCAAATCAAATATTGCCTTAAAATTTTTAAATACAAATCTTCCAAGCTTTCCCTCATTTTGAAGATTTTTTTAGACCTAATCAGTATGGTTTTCACGGTGGTCAGTTTTTTTTTCTCAATAAAATCAGGATAGAATGAATATGGTCACATTTAATTTATACATATTTCAGTTTCCGCAATGAACCTAATTGTCCTATGTGCACGAAAAACATTCAAATATCTTTATAATCGTTTAATGATTTATATTACCAAATCGTGTATAGTTCTGTGTAATGGATTCCTACTAGTAATATCAACGACCCGAGAACAAAACATATCTTCCTAAGTTCAAATTTTGACCCCTGTCAAATTTTTCTGTCGGTGGTTAGGCTTTAAATATGTCGTGTTTAGTAGTGTGGCAAATCCCGTTAACTTTACACACACTGGTAATGGTATTACAGTGCAATACTAGTAGTAGTGTTAACTTGCCTCAGGCATCACAACATTGAAAACAAACTTGTAAAAATTGAAATGTATCGCGAACTAAACCAACGAATCAACGGAGACGTAACTAGTTTAACAGATTTGTATGATTGTTAGTTGCATCGAGTACATAACCAATGTATCACCTGTGGAAATCAACAGGTAATACCATATAACCGAATACCCAAAGTTCCAAAACTTCAGCTAATCGAGTCAGGAAGATAATAGGTTGTTGGTATTCATTTACTTGGGAAAATCAAGGAATTAAATATCACTAATTTACAGTTGATTAATCAATTATTCGCTGAATTGCTTAAATAATCCAAGTTTGTTATACTTATTTTTAATATTTCATTACGTAATCGTTCCACGCATGCATTTATCCACTTGCCTTTGGTATTCTATTTGCAAAACTTCCCAAAACCACCATTATTTCCACGAGTTTAATCGAAGTGTAGATAACAGTTCGACCAGAATAATTTTAAACTAAAATATTTTTAAATATGCACAAATATGAATTTACATTTATTACTTTAATAGAGTGGGACTGCGTGGAATGCTAAACAGTGGTAAGTCTATAAGTTTGTACACAGTGTTTGTTAAAGAATAGAAATACTGCAATTTGGGTAAATTAAATAAATTCAATCTTGTTTGCAGCTATTTCCTATACATGTTGACGAATTAAATAATATTTCAAGATCTATTTATAATTTGGGGCAATATGAATATGTGAAATTCTCCAAAATACAAAGAAATATTATTCACCACCAAGGAACATATAATATTGTTTTGTTTTACCTGAATATAATATATAGACAAATATCACATGAAGGCATGCCTTCAAAGTCCAAATGTTGGAAGAATATATTATTTTGTGTAAACTAATAGTAATACAGACGAAATTTACCAAGAAATAAATGTAAGACAAATACAAAATCGGTAAAGCATTCAGAAGCAATGTTATGCAATAATTCAAAAGCGTTAAAGTTGAACTTGAAATGTTGAACCTAATATGGATATTAAGTTGAGTTAAAAGTTGGAGAATCGGTGGATCAGTTAATTTATTTACGATTATAGAACAACTTAACAGTGCACTAAACGGTTGAATCAGTCAACTATATGGTCTACAAACGTTTTTATTTACAAAACGCATACTAATACGTACCAGTATATAAAATAAGTGTGAAAATGTTACCTAAATTAGTGTTTAAAAAAAAACTTACCTTAGAATAGATGATAATTGCAGGATCCTAGCAGCTTAACTAGCTATCACGGCGATTCATAACCGAAGACTGAATTATAACAGACACGGATCAACTACACGGATGTTATTCCAATTAGGACCTCTGTTGTTGACCACCAGCCATTGAATGAGTTTCTTCCTACGGGTTCCTAGCTGGATACTTGTACTGCCCTAGGCTATGAACTTACAGCCAGTATTATGTAATCGTTTCTCTCACTCTCTGTGATTTTCGGGATTCCTAAACACAACTTTCTTATTACGTCACCCAAGACTGTCCTTGAAGCGCGAAGCGGATTATCGGCGGTATGTTGTCAGGGGTAGAGCGGTAATCTCAAGGTAGTGGCGATGACGGATTCACAGCCCCCTCTCACGCTACACCTGTCGTTACAATATACTCGTAGTGGTCCTCTAGGGTGGTAATACAAGCTATAACTGTTTGTTGTATGAGATTGTTTGCAGGCCAAGGTGCCCATCGAAACCAAGACGAATGAACTTTCCTCAGGGGGAGAATATTAAGTCAGTTTTTCTGAGGGACGTTATTTAAGAATTAACGAATATTTAGTCAGTAAACGAATAATCACCTAATAAGGCATTTGAAATAATTGCAATCATACACAAATATATAAATCATGAAGAGGAAATAATCTATAATACATTTTAAGGATTATTATAAGCGAAACTGTGAATATTTGATAGAATGTTAAGGAAAAAATAACGACAGAATTATTATCGAAATATCTCGATTTTTGCATAACTATTACAGAAATTGTATTTTTTCGAATAATTCATATATACTCTCTTTATATTCTAGTTTAAATATAACCAAATTATCGCGATAATTTGATAAAAGATTTGATATTATTTGTAACCTCCCCTTTCTGTAGTTTCTTCAACCAATAATGCTTCGGCGTAGTCTTTGCTTCCGTGATCACCCGCTACACCAATCTGTTATGATTTGGTGAGAATTTCACCAGTTTAGCAACATTCCTGATAATTTGTTCTACCAGTTATATTCTAAGAAGGATGAAGTTCGTTATATTGAGATAATGGTTAATAATACACGGCGTTTCTCATAAAATATATATATATTACTTCCATGGATCTCGACGTTACGTTGAAAACCACAGTAACGAACAACAGTGGTAAGTTAACGAATTATTATTGTTCGAAAATACTTCTTTTTATTAAATATAATTCATATAAATACATCCATGTAACGCTCTGAAATGATAATGAATCTTTTTAGGGTACATTGTGTTGGCATTTTCTTCAAGAATATTGAAAATTGTCGTTAACTTTTAACAAATAAATGACAGCTCTGTGCATGTGTTCTGTTTACCGGTGACCCAAGTTGTTGCTTCGCGTGGTAGCCGCCTACGGCGATATTGAATTCGAAAGTTCGAAATATTTTGTAAACTTTTCCTCAAATTTCTGTATAAAATGTAGCAGGTACAATCTATTTATCTAGTGTAATGTACACGCTGACATTTAGTATCAATTTAATGTTTCGTTCATTTAGTTCAGATTAGTGAATGAGAGAAACAAAGTAAAACAAAAATTGTAGATATATTCGACAAAATTTGACGCTTTGCGTCTGCGAATCGTAGTTCACATCCATTGGTGTTAGTGTGCTGTACATGGCATGGAGCTTCCCCGCCACTATCGGCCATTTTGAATTAGCAAGGCAAAAGTCGTGACGGTGACTGTGGTGTGAAAGCAGAGTGGATATGGGGTTTATAAGTTATACATTGTAATTATTAATTAATTATTATTATTTATTATTAATAATAATAATATTATTAATTATTATAGAGACCTGCTTTTAAAAAATGTTACATCGTCATCTGGGACCACTCTTCCCATACACTTTCAAACCCTTTTGAAGCAATAATTAATCCAAAAATAGTGCATAGTTACGGTACTCAAAATGGAATTTCTATCGAGAAACGAATGGTTCATGGGGACACATTTCGAGTGATGATTGCTGAATGAATCATGTATTTTATTTCTTCAACACATTTATATTACATTGTGTCTTTTCCTATTGTGTCACGAGCATAGTGAAGTCGCCAAAGTCAAAGAGTGAATGAAATTCATTCCAATGCAGTGATCAACCCTAGGAATAAATGAGATTTAACTCGAAAAAGAGCGAAATATAGTCACTCCACTCCAATCAAGAGTGATCACAGAGTTGGAAATTAGAGTGCCGGCAGACGGAAACTAACGTGTGTACACAATTTGACTGACTGTTATTTTATTTACTGAATAATAATAATAAAACACATGAATTGATGAAACACAAAAACAAATGCATTGCTTGGTTTGGATTAACCGTACGAGTCAGTGTCTGGAGGTATTATCTTTCAAAGACCACAAATCAAAAATATAGATCACCTACCCCCCCCCCCCCCCGTCCACCCCCGTCCCTCCCCCCCC
>JAODAF010629200.1:0-13497 GCA_027574765.1 Molpadia intermedia
TTTGTTAATGTTGGGGAAATTTGAGAACGAGCAGGACTCGAACCTGCGTCTGTAGCATTACGTGCCACAAGCTCACCGGATGAGTTACGATAGCGTAGTCGGTAATGAATTAGTAATGGCGCTTCGTCTTTATGAACAAAGGATATATTGAGTACGGTACCAGCAGAACTATCGTAACTCATCAGACGAAAGACATTGCAGAAAGGAACTAGAACCTGACACAACTCAAGTCTTTCCAAAATTTAGCAATATATATATATATACAATTTGAAAATATGTATTATCTTATAGTACCGTAACTGGTACTATATATTTACAACTGTTTTCAGGTGCTATACTTTTAATATATTTTTAATTTTATCAGTCTACCTCTTGAACGTGAAACTAGCAATGCCCGTCAACACAACGTCTGATTATTTTCGACAGTATCGATTAAACGTCTCGACGTAAAATACATCACATTATAGCGTCAAAACGCAATCGTCCAAATTGTATTACCGTCTTAGGAACTTACAAAATTAACCCACATAGTTATAATATCGAGGTAGATCATAGGCATTTAGAAAGCCGTCTGTTTCTTGTGGAGCGCAAACATTTCATAGTTTGCGCCTCTCCCTCACTCGTTGTTCATTGATTTTACAGTCTAAAAATTTTGTCTCCAACCAAGTTTGGGCAAACTTCAATCAACTTTGGGAATACAATTGCCCAGTAACGGTTGAGTATTGGGGTCTGGTAATTTGAGGAATGTTCAACAAATTTGGGGTTAATGTTTTATATAACCCAGTATATACCCAGTGTTGGTTAAAGAAATGCCCAACGTTTTTTTATACTGTGGGTTCATATCGTCTCTCCAGGTATAACATGGCAAGGAGTACCTATCGATCAATCATCTGGTGTGTGGCGCTGGTTGCTGTGTTGGGTTTTTATGTCACGAGAGAACATTGGATCAACATATTAACAAGTATGTACAATATATATATACGCTAAAACGCAATATTTGAGAAATAAAGTAGATGGAGGTGATAATCATTGACGTAGATCCGTTTGTAAAAGTGGGCGGATTTAGGGGCCTCTCCATGGTCGTAGAAAATAAGGGCAAATCCCAAACCTTCGAGCGACTAAGGCGCAAAGCCCATGGCGGGGATCCGGGACTTCTCCATTAATTTTACCCATTACTGTTGCGAACTCCTGGTATATGACTGCCACAAATAATACAGTACACCGAGAAACAATGTTGTTACACTTACAAAAGGAGGTCTCAGGTTGTGAGGGCGAAGCCATTACATTAAGGCGCCCCAAGCACACGGAATCTTCTTCTGGCCGAAACCCCTATTTCCGTCATTTCCTGGGGTATCCATTAAAAATTAAACAATGTTAGATCGATTTCCTGGCATCTGACAGCATACACAGAGAAAGAGATGGATCCACGCCTGGTATTGATGTACATAGGAATATTGAACATCCCCTCTCCAAAAAGTAGAGCAGATCTACGCCTGATGTCATTTTATACTTTTAATTGATTACTTATATGTTGCAGACGGAACACATTTTCTTTCTTTATTTTTTTTTTTGCGGAAAGCGTTCTCTATTTACTTTTTATTGCCTTTGTCAGACGCATATGTCGTTATTAGTTTAAAGTCCAGCTGTCATTGTGTCGTATAAATGTGTTCGCGTATTGTCGCAAAACTGGGTTCGGTTGGAATAGGTACCTACGTATGTGTTGTTGATACATAAAATATCTCTTGCTAATAGGTACAATGTAAATGCATAATGTGTAAACATTGTATGACTATGGTCGAATTTGATCATCATATTTATACCGGGGAAATGACGCAATGGGATATTTTGCCATTTAAAAATGTTTTGCTTGCAATATGAGTAGCCAGCATGGGTGTGGGTGGGGCTTGATGTCCAAGTGACGGGGTGGCCTCACAATTTCTGATACAACATTGAATATATCCTTCTTCTGAATCTCGGATGCTTTCGTAGAATTACTAAGATGCGCTTGGTAGTTTTTATTCAATAATGTCACAGTGTAACATCACATTTAAGTACACGCAACATAACGTTTCGCTCGCTTCCAATGGGAAGATGGAGAAACTTTTTCTTCTTTTTTTTCCTTTTTTTTTGGCAAAATATTTTCATATTTGCAAAACAAAAATCATTGTTCCTTATCACGCTCCTTCCGTTTCGACACTTAAACTTACCCTATAATATACTTATTGCTTCCAGGTATCAATTATCCTCGGAAAGATGAACTAATTCTCAAGTATCGTATTAACCCAGACGTGTATCAAGAACAAGCAGGTAGGTAAAAATCATCGCTATTTTGCTAATGAGTTTTTCGAGGCCAACGTTGCGATTGATATGACGACAATAGACTACAGATTCCTCGTTCGGCAATGCTCGTCGAACATAGATCCAGCTTTGTATAGTCTGGCATCGGTTCGGTATTGGAAGGGTAAACAAAACAAATATACGAAATAAACATTGCAAGTGTTGTACTCTGGAGGTCGGTAATTAATTATTCAATGCAAGTTTAGTGTATCAACGTATTAGTTAGGGTTAATATTTTTGAACAGAAGTTACAAGAATTTTAAATTAATAAACCATTCCACAACTCTTAGCCTTCCGTTATTGAGAATCCTGCATTGTGAGGGTGACCTGTCATTCCTCAATATACAGTCAGTAAATCTAAAGCAATTACACTTGAGACTCATGTTGCTAAGCTCATTCTCAAGCCGTTGTGCGGCTTATTCATACACTGCAGTACCGGACACACTGTCCAACAATGTTAAGTGTGTACGTACGTGCCACAACGCACAACGCCCAACACTAAACACGCGACCATCGCGCTGTCGTACAATACAAGAAAAGCAACAGCTGTGCACGCGCGTAAGAGTGGGGTGGTTACTGAAACCGTCAAATCCCGCAACAATTTATTGTGTATGAATTGTAATTCGACTTGCTAATGTCGTGGTTTTGATGAAATAATGTGGGCTAAAGTACTAGAAAAATCATGATTTCTACGCAATATCGAGTAGAATAGGAAAATAACTCTAATTTGGTTGAATAACGGGCTCGGTTTCGCGTCGCCAGTTATTCACCCAAATTTAGCCTCGACGGTTTATTCACCAACAATATAAAGACAACCAATCGCTGTTTATTGCTTAAACATGTCTATCCCCAACAGTAACGCATTCGGCAATGGGTGCGTATGTTTTACACGCATTCCTTTAGGTGCTACTCGAAGAGTACACAGCCAGGGTAACACGACATCATGACCACAACCCCCAAATAAATATATGGACTCCCACTATGCTACACATTCCCAATTCAGTGATAACTCTTGTTATGAACCAGAGGTTTCTTGCTTCATGGAAAATTAAATCAGGGATGGGAAATATTTTTGTAAACTTTATAAAATCAGGGAAGAGAAATGTTTTGTTTAACTTTTAGCCATAATATATGTAACAAGGGCTGCTTACATACTATACCATACATATTAATTTTTAATGTAAAGACATGAATATAGTACCATACACCCCAACAGTGATTACTAAGCTACCTTGTTTATCTATAGTGGTTAAAATCCTATCATAACTGGTAAAATCATAAACGTAAATATGCAATACATGAGCCTGTATGTAACTACTACCTGTAGCATAACCATTTCAACGTATGAAGAGATCTGGGCATATAGTTTCATTTTTTAATGATCTGGGCATATAGTTTTATTTTTTTAATGTTTTGAGAAGTTTATTATAAGCCCAGCTTACTCATTATTATACACAAATTGTGTTTCAAAAACATTAGGGATCATCAACCTGTCAAGTATGAAGTTCGTCTATCATACAAGCACTGAGATATCGTCTTACAAGCTTACTACTTGTAATATTAGCTCAACCCGTTTATGCATATTAATGAGAATGAAACTTTCCATAACATGTGCAGACACCTAACATCAACAAACTTCACCATACCCAGTATGAAGATAATCGGATGTACCTTTGCAATAATCTTTAAGTTTTAACAACTTTACATTTAGCACTGCCCACTCATGAATAGATGTAAACCAAAAACAATAGGAACCTAAAACTTATGACAACCAACAATTGCACAAGTACTGTGGCTATCCAACATCTTCTTCTTGATGTAGGGCGTCACATACAGACACACACACATCCACACATATACATACACACGCACGCTGACTTGAATGCAAAGGTTCTAATTTTGACCTGCGGCATCGAAACCAAAAACTGCCCAAATAATTTGACATTTTTTCACAAAAGGAAGGTCGCACAGGGACAACAAATTGACATTTTTGCTCGAAAGGTATCTTCAAGATCCGAATATGGCTTAAAAAAATTAAATATTAAAACAAAAAATTAAATATAAAAGAAAAATCAAACTGACCTCAGTTTGACCTCGAATAACTTTGCACACGAAGATCACATAGGGGTTAATCAATTGATATTTTGATCGGAAGGTACCTTTGAGATCCGAATATGGCGTCAAAAATTTAAATATCCGAAAAGGTCACCGGAGGTCAAACTGAGGTCAAAGGTCACCCGGTCGCCTATTGGATTACAATAGCATAACTCCCAACCCCAGCAGACATTTTGTTCTCGAGTTATTGCCAAAATACTAGTTTTTGACCACAAATTGACTTTTAGTGACCTTGGATCACATGACCGTTATGTTTAAAAACGTTCCCATACCCTATTCACAACTTGTCCCAAAATAACAACTGTGTCAGACCTTTTGTGAAAAAATGTCTCAAATTCAATATTTGGTCCACCATAACTTATGTCTGATTTAAGCGAGAGTTGGCTCTTTTTATAGAGCTCGTGGAGATTTACCATATATCAATATATTGACAAACGTTTTTTTCTTTGCCCTTTTTCTCTTAAAATAAGCATTTTTCTGATTTGGCCTTTGACCTTTTGACCTTGGGGTCATATGTAGTTTGACATGCTGATTCCCAAAAAACAACACAGAAAATATGTACGACCATTCTAACTGTGCTTTAAACCCAAACAAACTTTGACGTCGAATAACTTCGCACACAAAGGTCGCCCAGGGTCAACCAATTGACATTTTTGATAGGAAGGTACCTTTGAGAACCAAAAATGGAGTCAAAAATTTAAATATCCCCCAAAATCCGAAAGGTCATCGGAGGTCAAACTGATGTCAAAGGTCATTCAGAAGCGGGTTGACTATTGGATTACAATAGCGTAACTCCCAACACTAATGGACATTTCGTGTTCAAGTTATTGCCAAAATACTATTTTTTGAACACTAATTGACCTATGGTGACTTTGGATCACATGACCGTTATGTTTCAAAATGTTCCCCTACCCCATTCATAACTTTTTCCAAAATATCAACCATGTCAGACCTTGTCACTGGGAGCTATTGCATTTTTAATATTTCGGGTTTCTTAACCATAACTGACCTTCGGTAACCTTTGCATGCGCCAAAAACAATAGGGTTCTTCTACTAAATATAGTGCATCTGTACATTATTGTAATGTTTCCTTGTCGAGTTATTGCGTACCGAAGCCAAGCGTCACATACACACACATACACACGCCGAGTTGAATGCATATGTTTCTTTTGCTAAAACAAGAAATCAAAAACGTAGGTCAAATGGTCATCTCTACACCGTACTACTTTTTGTATTACTTTTTGAAGCTGTATTATGTTCGTATGTAGCATATTACCATCGGAAGTTAGTTGGAAGGTGTTTTCATACAGGTGTAACGACATGTTATCTTTGACAAACG
Organism: Molpadia intermedia; assembly: GCA_027574765.1. Lineage (NCBI taxonomy): Eukaryota > Metazoa > Echinodermata > Holothuroidea > Molpadida > Molpadiidae > Molpadia > Molpadia intermedia. Next base: position 5,792 of record JAODAF010629200.1, read on the forward strand.
TTATACCCAATTTATTTCGCAGAAATAGCCGAACATCTGTTTGAATTTTTCTGCCCTAAGAAAGATAATCTTTTCCTTTGTATTTCTTTTTTAGACAGAACAACTAACGTCACGCAGCATATTGATCTGGATATATTTGTGCCTAATGTTACATATCTGTACGATAGGCTAGTACTTGTGACTGGATTCTCAGAAAATCACTACCGTGAATCTATGGGGTATATAGCAACAGCACAAAAATATATGCCGGGGAAGAAAATTATAGTGTACAACCTCGGAATGCCTAAAGATATGCAAGACAAGGTAAGTTTGAATATCCAGGAGGCATGATCATGCGAAGTAGGCAACGGTAATTTATAAAAAAAAATATATATATGATGTGGCTCACCAATTGCCAACTGGAAAATACTAAACAAATCCGGATTGACCAGGATGGCAGGCAAGACCCATTTCGAATGTGTTACTGTCGACGATTTATTGCAAATTTCTGTTTAAGCAATAGTTACTATACTCGTCTTATTTTCTTTCGTAGGTTCAACAGTTGTGTGACGTAGAACTTCGAGAATTTCCCTTTGACGAATATCCGCAGCACGTTAAAAGCTTGCATACCTTCGCCTTCAAAGTTATCTTAATAAATGTACGTATAGATATACTACGAACTCATTGACTGATGTTTTGAAATTCTCTATATGCATTAACCATTATTATCCAGCAAGGAAATATTAATGATCAACAGATTAGTACCGCTACTCATCTAGAGTACGAAACTATACTATAGTTAACTATACCGCTGCAATATTGATGAATACACCAACACATATTAACCACCATAAGTCATCTGGAATATTCGCTCTCCCCATTTTATTCTCTGAAAGTCGACCATTATTGGTCATTCATAAAACCTTCAACTTGTATTATAATCTACAGTCTACCAGATCAGAACCAATAAGAACTAAGTAGGTACTCAAGTTAAGTAGGTAACTAAGTTTCCACTACTTCACTACTCCTTTTCCCCCACCGCCATCTTTAAATATCATTATCGCATTTTTTTAAAGTTTTAACAAGAAGCATGCGTTACTTTCCAACTTTCTGTTTCATGAATGATGAATTATCTATCATTACAGTAATAATTTACCATTATGTATATGACGTTTCATAGGAAACATTGTAAACGTTTGATTTCATATTTATTTTCCAGCTTGCTCTAAATGAGTTTGGCGCCATCTAATATGGGGACGCATCGATACGCTTCAAGAAATCGTTAAAGAAACTCTTGCCTGGGATTGAGCGTCACCATGGTTTTATGGTTAATATCCTTGGCTTTGAACCAAATAATCACCCGCCAAAACATCATTACAAACTGACTGTTCCTCAAATGCTTACACATCTCGGAGTGGACCGGAAGGAATATTACAACTGCAATGATTCAGCTCCACACATCCAACCAGGCACGCAGCTAATCATTAACAGTACTACAATACAAACAAAGTATCGCGCCTAAGGGGTCTAGCCGCCTTAGGCGCGATACACATACTGTACTAATAGCAATCTCTTTGAAGCATTGTTTTTATTTCTCTTAGTCTGCAAAAAACTGTAGCCTACATATATAATCTTTCATTGTTGAGGACTCACTAATGGGAGACCAGTTGATGTATCCATAATTAGTTTTTAACGAAGTTGGTTACAGTTTGATTCGCCCTTGCACTTGACCCAGCTAAAGAATGTTAATTTTCACACTTTGGAAATTGCCAAACTTGTATAGCTACAGTATGTCTTCACAAATTATTTATGGAACACAATGATAACTTCAATAAAAGTTCAATCCATTTTGGATTTAATGTGCTCTAATGCAGTCAAATCTAATCTAATTAAATTCACAACATATTGTATTATTTAAAAGAATATTAATATGCAGACATTTCATTGATTTTGATTGTATTTTGTGGTAAATATGGCCTTTATAAACGATCGTTTGTTTGTCCGATATGATCTTGAAAGACTACATTCGAACACATAACATCAGGAAACATAAACTTTCATGAATTTATGATTCGTAAGTATTCTAATCCTAACTTTCAACCTGTTAAATATATTCTATGATTATTCCTAATCACAATCCTAGGCCAAGAACTATTTTTAAAATGATTTTATTACTCTTTTGTTTAAATGTCCCTGGGTGTATATCCTGAGCTCGGACTCGGTCCCTATTGTATTGACTTTGAGTTTGTGTGTGTTGTCACGCGCGCGCACGTACCCAGCTGTATCAAAGTGTACACTGTATTGCACTCGATGTCATTTTAGTGGAATTTCCCCTAGTACCGTAGTAATTAAGGAGGGCGCTAAGTAAACATACGCAGGAACGTCTCAGCTTCAACAGATTCACTTCAAATCAAACACCCCCTACAAGCCTGGCCAATTAATTTTCGTACTATAAAAAATTACGATCCATTTCCAAAAGGGGGGGGGGGGCGTATGTAGGAGATAATTGCCAGGAAATATATCCACAGTATATTACTGCTATACTCCAGTTGTATCATCGATTTCATGGTTACTGGTGAGAGTACACACAATTTTTATTGATCCAAATTATGACAATCCACTACTGTGGGTCATAATAAATCACCAGAACAATGCGGTTATAGTCAACATTCAACAAATATAACTAGCAAAATTCACCCGATCTGATGTAATTCATGAGGTACCTACATATTAGAACCGAGATAAATGATGTAAAGTGATAGTTGCGGAAAAACATGTTATACTAGATATTTCTATGTTTTTTACACATTACCCTATTCTGATGGTTGGCTGTGTACAGTACCATTTACCATTGAGCATAATTACTTGCCTAGCTATACATGTAACACACAAAAAAAAGTTCACAATAGCATTTTTTCTGAAAATACATGTTATAGGCTAGAATTTCATTGTAACTTACTCCTTCAGCATACACTATTCATGTGGGAATTTCAACACCTATGATCAGGTACTGTTTATCAATGGACGGGGTGCGGCAACTATTCTAAAACTATTACGCATGTTGCATAAATACAACAATGGCATCTGTGAGTAGAATGTTACACTGCAATTAAAAAGATTATTAACAGATGAAGGATTTAATCAAAACAGTGGTAACGTTTTGTGTAAACTTACTTGGTAATTCCAGTTTCAAATTCAACAAGATTGTTGAAAGTGGATTCAATCGACATTGATGCAATTAATCCAGTAGAAGGGAAGATGGAATTCGGAGAATATCCTGGTGGATTACAATTACCGGTCCCCAAAACAAACTCAAGAGTAAATTGTAGTGATACACTACTCATGTCCACGCCGTGGATGTTGGTATCAATGATCTGAAGGGCAACTGCAATCGACAAGTCACTTGGAATTGGAGCTACAGGTTGGACAACCAGCAGGCAGGGTGATGTTGTCTGGAAGAATTGAGCAATCAATTAATTTAGGTCAGAAACTTATATAATAATATATATTTAAAAAAAATATTTTCATTGTTTAGTGGTTGATAAAAGGGCTGTTTTTCTCTCCTGAACTAATGTTTGGAACAAAAGATAATCTGTTTTGAGGTAAAAATTAAATTCTCACTCAAATGATTTTCTGCAAATTAATTCTTTGGTATACTACAACAGCCATGATTTTTGAAAATTTGATTGTATGTATGGCTATTCTTTGAAAAGTTCATGATTAACGTATAAGCACAAATGGTCAGGAAGACATGACGCTAATACATTTATGCACTGAGAAAGTTGTATTAATTGTGATACCAAAAATACACAATATCAAATAAATAAATTTTGACATGGATTTTACAGACCATCATGGGGTTACTACAGTGCCTGATTGTTATTGGAACGCCAAAATTGGGTCACAAAATATGATGATCATCTAAATTTACACGTCCATCATCTAAATATACACGTCCATCATCTAAAAATACACGTCCTTCATCTAAACTTACACGTCCATCATCTAAATATACACGTCCATCATCTAAAATACACGTCTATTATCTAAACACATACGTAAATCATCTAAAAACATACATCCATCATGTAAACTGATGTCTTAATTGACACGTTGCGTACTGAAGTTACGCAATGGCGCTAGACCTTTTCTTGTTACATCGTTTTTCTCATATATGTGAATATTCAATTCCACCAGCATTGGCAAACAATCACATTATATGTTAGAGGTAGGCTGTCCTCTTTTTTCGTGCGGCTTATTTACAAATAGTTGGCTAAGCATCTAATCTAACACGCTATTCGGACCGTGTATAGACTATGCAATAACGTCACGGTCTTGTCGCCCTAAACTAAAGTGTTAAAGAATTTAAGTAGCCTAACTTACGTCAGAACAAAGAAATGGAAAGAATAATAGACAGGATGAATTTGCCAAATGCTGCGGCAGTATAAAGAAAACTATCGAAGAGATGGGGTAAGCTACGCAGTTGAGGGGTACTTTCACTCACTCATTAAATGAGCTACCTGGTCTAGTCTAGAAACTCTACAGGCGTGGATCCAAAGAGTAAAGCATCTTCAAAACTTTCTACAGAATTGTTTTTATGTTAGATTTAAGGTTGGGTTACATAGTAGGTAGTGATGAGATCTCTTAGAGGGTCATCGAGCAATGGTCTGTTCGGAAACTAACGATCAAAGCTGTAAAGGAGAGTGAGGAGGAGTTCATCGGGATATACTAAACCAATAGCTAACCCTTTTTATCATTATGAGCAGACTCATCATGGTTCTTTTGGAGTTATAAATTGATTCTAACACTATTGGTTTCGAATAGCACAGTGGATTCATGGTTCTTTTGTCAATGAATCTTATCTTCTGCAACTTCAAAATTTTTCTATAAAGCAGGAATGTTGATTGATTGTAAAACCTGCCTAGGTGAACCAAATTTGAGGATGGTGCTTTTTTGGTTGTTGGGTAAAAAGAACCAGAATATTGAGGATTTTCTGCCAAGAACCATGTTACGTCTGCCCATAGTGTATTAGTGTAATTACCAATAATGTGACGCGACCATCTAATGGGCAGCCAAATAAACCACACTGTTGAACACTGCCTCCAACTTCACATCTTACTGAATCAAAAAAATCAGAGTCGAACACTGGAAACAAAAATAATAATATTGCATTAGATCCATGTTTAAATAATCACCTTTTTAGGTATTCTTCAAAAGGTTTTCAATTTGCAATTGTTGGGACCATTATCTGTTCCATCAATATGATGGATACAGTATTGTGACTGTTGGATTGCTGTTGCATCATTTCTCAATCTGCAAGATATCGACAATGTTGTAAACTTATGCAGACTATCTGTGCATTATAATATGTTGTACTGCACAAGGTTAGTAGCTTTATAGTATGCACTGTTCTGCTAGCACTAGTAGCATGCTGATGAATACCATATTGTCACTTTGGACTGCATCAAAGTGTCATAACAAGAAATAACCAGAAAACCAAGAGGTTTTGTGATTCCTTGCTTTTTAAATTGGCCAAATTATAGTGCGGTACTCCGGGTACTGTGACATTAAAAATGAAGGATGAATTGGGATATAACACTGCTCAGCTGTTAATTTTACTCACTATTGGTAAGACATACCAAGTATACATTGTATGCAAGTAGGCATTGTTGAATTAGCCTGATTAAAATATTTTCAGTGTTTGACCTCTGTTGACCTTGCATGATCGTTGACCTCTACTAAAATCAAAATCATTCTTCTACTCACTGATACTCAGGGAAATATGTACCAACTATGGGGTTTATCCAAGTTGACATCGTTGAGTATGCCTGATTACAAGGTTTTCAATGTTTGACCTCTGTTGACCTTAAATGACCTTCAATCGAAACTGAAATCGAAAGCGTTCTTCTACTCACTATGGCGGACCTACACACCAAGAATGATCTACCGTTGCCTTATTGAGCTAGTTTGGTTACAAGTTGGGCGTCACACACACACACATACTCACACACACGCATACACACATACACACGCCATTATGAATGCATACATTACTTTTGCCTCCGGCAAGGAATCAAAAATGTAAAGTTCATCTTCATTTGCATAATTAATTATTTACATTTATATTTTTAATTTATCTCTCTCTAATAATATTTATATCATTTTTTCGAATAAGCTGATGTTTAATACTACCTGAAATAGCAAAAAACACTCAAAAAGTATGGGAAATGATATTTGATATGGCATGAATGTCGAATACTATCAGGGGCGTATTAAGGGGGGCGGTCCTCTCTGTAAGGAGTGCTATATACTGTGGGATTGCAGCATCATTTGTTTAGAATTGTTAATGATATCTACACATGTTCCGCAATTTAGTTCGCAGAAGAAGGTAAAACTGTTGATATACATGCGACGTCACCAAAAATTAAATGGATGTGGAAAATACCTTAAAGTCAGAACGCTTATTAGACGTCAAGGAGAACTTGTATGAAGGGAGGTATGTCCGTAATTTACAAATTCATAAAATTTATGGAATTATTTAATTCAGTTTAATTTAGTTTTCAACATCTGTTTAATTACCTTGCATGAATATGATGAGAATCATTTCGCTTGCAACAACAACAAAAAAAACATTAAATATGTTATTCATATGCATATGAATCAACTAACTAAATATATAAATAAGCTATGTTTAACAAATATTTGCTTAAACAAAAAGCAGTTTTTAGCACCAATATAGTTCTTATTTCAGTGTATTTTTAATATGAGTAAGTTTTGGATTGATCTTATTTTGTTTTGCACGTAAAATATAAGAAAATATGTCGAATGTTTCATATCTTATACCGTTGTGTGGAAATGTGCTACACTTGCATGAAACGTCCGTTCAATGTCACAATGCATAATCGCCATCACGCGCCATCTAAGTTCTGGGTTTTTCCCTTTGGCTGTGTTTTCACCTGTAGTTTTAATATTTTACGTTATAGATAAAAGTAGATACACAGAGTTTAGCAAAGAGTTCCACTTTGGTCAGTCAAAATATAATCCATGTGTTACCAAAGAGACTGTCACAGAGTTTATTGGCTTGTGCTATAGACACGGGAGATATTTCGTCTTGGAAAATTTCAACAACAACGGAGAAGCAATGCAGAGTTTGCTCAAAGCTCAATAATCCAAAGACAGGAAATCGCTGTAACATTAGAAATATTAAATGACCAAAAAATACTTATGTTAGCGAATGAACCATATACAATTGATAAATATGTTTATTATTTATTTTTTATTACAGTTTACAGTATGAGGGATATTATTGGCATAGTATGTACACAGTGATACAACGAATGTAGGATAAAGTAATATCATGGAACTTTCGCTGGAATTGTCAAAGCTATTAACAAATTATAATTATAAGAAAAATGACTACAGAGATAAAAATGACAGACGCTAATGGATAAACCATATCAAATTGATAAATATGCTTATTACTTTTTATTATTATCTTATTGTTATTACAGAAGTTTACAGGGATACTGTCGCTATGGATGTCTGTGGACAGTGATACAACGAACGTGGGAGACGATAAAATCATGGAAGGGCCATATGTTCGGAATACTGGCCGGAGTTTTCTGTGGAGTTCAATTTGCAATTGTACATAAAATTACCTCGATCACCCCGTACCAAGTATCGTTCTTCCGTGGCATCATATTCGTGTTTAGTTTCATATTTGTTTC
>JAODAF010629309.1:0-13493 GCA_027574765.1 Molpadia intermedia
TATATATGATAGAGCCAAATGTTGATTTTGCGACATTTTCTTCACCAAGGGTTGATATTTTGGGACAAATTTGAGACTTTTTGGGACATATTAAGCCCAAATTTCCGATGATATATAATGCATCATTTAAATTGTATTATTCCTCTAAGCAAGGAACCATAGTGCCCTTGGGCTCTTGTTAAACTTTAATTTAAACAACTTTAGGGCATTTAGAAGCATATAATATATCTCGACCACACACTTAAAGTACAACAGGGGGCCCACATTGGAATTGATGTAATATTATGCAATCCAACCTGGTTTTGATGACATGGAGGCCGGAGGGAGGTACTCGTTGATCACTGTATAATAGCACTGCCTTCAGTGCATTTTCAACGGAGAAAGTGATTTTATCGTGTTACAACAACCTTTCTGAAAATGTTTGTAAATCAAAAGAGTTTCAGATTCAATTTGTCTTCTTGTTATTTGCACATTTACTTAAAAATAAAGCTGGAAAAACAAATAAATATCCTGTTAAATTTGAAACGTTAGGGCAATGTAGTAAACAAATTGTCATATATCCAGATTCAATCATATCGACTCGCAATGACAATGCTAGCTGTATGTGTTTAGTAATAATGTTTCATATGTAACACCAATAAACACATAATGTTACGCCATAAGGTTGTGTTTTGTGTTGCATAGGGTTGTCCTGTGTTGTTTCATTTACGATAAAAGTATGGTTGTGCTAGCTATGGTGTTTACACGGGTACCCGCCCGACAACATTACTACCGAATCCAGAAAAAAAGTTGAATTATGCTTTCAAATGAGAGAATAAAAGAAACATTCTTTACTTCAATTCATTGTCTTCTTTTGATCTTTGTTGTGTTAATGATCGAGAAAGTGATCGTTTAATTAATCAACAATCACATTATTGATTCCATGAAATAATGATCCCGCGATGGTAACTTGTCTCATGCAAGGCATGTATTAGGTTATATCCTACTCAAGGTTTTACCCATGTTTGATACAATACTGCCAAAATTTGCTGTTTTACAATGAGCAAAAAGCATACTTATACCTATATCAAACTTATACTTATTTTAGGGGTAAAAAACCTTCAAGGAATTACACTAAAATCAGTTGTTGCCAAGGTTTTATGAGCATTTTAGATTCCAAAACTTGTTAGTGTTTTGATTGTACTGGTTGGGTGATAGTTACTTTGGCCTGCAAAAACCTAACCCAATACTAACTTTTGTATACTTTAATGGAAATTGCCATAGACCACAGTACAGGTCAGAGCCTTTGTACATTATTCCCATAAAGGATGTTATGTGGTTTATACACTTCATATTTGGTAGAAAGGTATATAGTTGTAGTAGGCACAAATTGATGTGTCATGATCTCATTATTTATGAGTGGGAGCAGCAAATAGAAATACCCATCCTCTTTTGTTGTGCCTTACCTGATCCAGTGTGCCTCACCAACCTTCCATAATAATAATTTTAAATATTGCATCAGAACCATCCATGCAACCATTGCGTTCTGGTTTCTGTTGGAATTTTTTTTTAAATTGCCAGAATTTCAAAAAGGAGGTTTGGAGGTTGAAGATGTGTCTGGTGATATACATGTGACTTGCTGTGGGTTTATTGACAGAAAAATCTTTTTTTTCTTTATTACTGTTAATACATTTTTTGGGTAGTGTGGGGGGAGGGTTGGAACATGCCTCACCTTACCCCCTGTTCCTATGACACTGACGCCAACAGGTATAGCAACATACAACTTCATACTTTAAAATGTAACATTTAGGTATTAAAGGTTGATGTTTTCCTTATTATTCAGCGATAGCTGCCAGTGATGTGGAAGATGTAAGGAATGTTTTAGATTTCTACACTCAACATGATGATCCTCTAGAAGCATTTAAAGAAAACCAGGCTAGGTTACAGGTAAGTATTAGAAACGGGGGTTGTCAATCTTATATGGTTCAATGTTATCATGGGTAGCAAAAACCCAGAGGACAAGACAACTTGGCCCATGGACATCTCGACCCGCCGACAACTTTATAGGTCTAGAAATTAAACTGTCTGGTCTTGGTTTGCATGCATTTATTCCATGTTAGAACGTATCCTAAAATTGGTATTTCAACTCTGTGTGGTCAGATGGGACAGGCCACAAATAATAAGAACCATTTTTTACTCACCTAAGTCTCTCATGACAACTTATAGACATTTAATTTAGGTAACATTCAATGTTGTCTAGGGGCAAGATTCAGCCAAACATAAGACATGGTACACATAAACACACACACGCATGTGTGTATAGATATTAACATACTGACAATTCAAAGAATCATTTATTCTGCCAGCTACAAATATTGTTGATATACTATTATATATACTAATATTATAGATACTATACTATAGAGTGAAAGCCAAAGAGGGCATAATTAAAGAAAATTAATTGGATTTGAAAGCGGGAGAGGAAGAGTTAGACCTGGATTGAAATTGAGGCATTGTGGAGGTACTAGAATTTGAAAACAGAAATTACCCCAATCCTCCAGGATAAGGGTAAGAAATCAAAAGTTCTCGTCGTTAAAATTCTTTAAATTTTTTGAAATGGGATTCTCTTAAGTTTACAAGATAATTTGTAGATGTCATTGTTGAGTTGAATATGAGTCACATGTTGTGATGATGGAGCAAGTAATGCCATTGACATGACAGTATGTATCCAATTTTGCTGTCAGTTGGGATCAACTGCAGCATTATGGCAAACCTTTATCTCTGAAAAAGGAACCATTCAATAAACTCTGAGCTATTGCTCCGGCCTTAGTTGTCGTAGATCCCCAAATATGACTTTTTCAAAACAACATGGGTTCAATTTGACTGATTTGGACTGTTGTTGTTGTTGCATTGTTTACGGTGCATATTATATAACTTTTGTATTATGTCGTGGAAGGAATAAAAGAAAATAAAACAAAAATGTTGGCCTCATTTGCATATATCCATAGACAATTTATGTCTAAATTATTACTGATGTTTTGAAATCCATATTCTCTTAGATATTCAAACATACAAAGGTTCTAATCACTATGATCAGATGCACCATGGATCTAGGCTGAAAATCATGTCTATTCTGGGTTTTTTTACAACCAAAAAAGCACCATCCTGAACCTGGCCTATTTGAAATATCAGTTTTCATCCACTCAGGCAGGTTTTACAATCAATCAACATTCCTGCTTTTCAAACAGTTTTTGTAGTTACAGAAAGGAACATTCAGTGATAAAAGAACCACAAATCTATTGTGGTAGATATGTTGAAATCAATAGCATCAATTTAGAACCAAAAAAGAATCACAAGTGAGTTTTTCTCATAGTGAATAGAGAAAGTCTGTAAATTTTAATATAAGTTGTAAATATATCCCCTGTGAATAGGTTAATGACCTGTATGAACCTGTGAGAAAAAGGGTTTAGTTAACTGATTTATATTTAGGTTTATTTATATCCTTCCTTCATTATTATTTTCTATTTCTACAGGTAGAACAAGAGAGAGTAGCACAGACCAAACAGGATTCGTCAAACCTGGCGGGCAGTTGGTCCAGCCGGTTGCTAGGAAGGTGATGGATGTCCTTGTGATTACTAGGTAATATTATACAGATGATAAATCTCATGGCTGTATTGATACAGCCCAGGCACGAGATGGTATGTGTGAGGATTTTATAGGCATTTGGTTACATATTTAAATCAATCTTGTAAGATTTTGATCAAATTTATATAAAATATTGTTTGAGGGTACAGGTAAAATTTAATGTCTCACAGCCAATGGTGCTAGTTTAGTTTGCTTACTTTGCATATAAAGGGACAGGGATTCTGAAAATTGCAATTGTTACATAATTGTAATATGGTAATGTATTGCAACTCTGCATACTGATCTTTTTGTGTCACATTTCAAAAAATACTGCAGAGGTTAATTATAACCATAATGAGTATTCCCAAAACTTATCAAATTATGAATTTAAACACAAGTTACATTTCCATGTCGATTTAAAATTCCCAACAATTTGAAATCATTTATGGGAGTTCACAGATGATGTTGTGGATCCACATTCATTTGATTCTGGTCAGCTCAAACTCCATGCATATAGTAGTATGTATACATTGTACACGCTTAATTATGCCAGTTATTCAAATAAGGGTTCAAATGTCAAAAGTCCAGACCAACTAAATGTCCTGGTGAGATGTAGAGGTTGGATACATGCAATCGGAACTGACAAGACATTTGCCAGGTATGATTATGATTAAAATGACATTCATTTGCAAGTACCACTTTGAGAGAAGGGCTGCCTTGTTTGGGTATTTGAGGCAGATATTCAGCTTAAGAATCCAACAAGAAAACTTTTATGGTGAATGCAATTCCAAGTATTTTTGGCTATAACATCCCAAAAACTTAGTGAAAGTTCTGAGGTATGTGACTATCGCCAGACACGTTAGGTTAGGCAATGACCTTCTTAATGTGACATTAGTATTAATTGACGAAGCACACTTTGACAAACAAGTTGAAATCGTAAAGCTTTGGACCTTTCCAATTGCAAATTTTGATACCTATGGTCAACCTATCTTTTCCACCAGTGTTTATTACTATTTCATTCCTTGCAATTAGCATTGGGCGGTACCGTATATATATTCGGCACCGGTACTTCCGGCCGCTTAGTACCTGTAGTAGTAACTTATAACTACGGCAAACAGTAGCACATACGTATGTAGAATAATTATAGTACATGTAGTGCATGTATGATTATCATGCCATGCGGCATATTAGCTGTCGGGCCACTTGGGCTGATTAAACTGTTTTTTGACTGTTTTCAGAGAAGTCTAGTCAGTTATGAGGCAGTGGGATGTAAAGATAATCTAAAAATTGACTATAATTACAAGTACTTATCCGCTGTTTTCAAACATTAAATAAAATAAGCATGATAAATTAAACTGTTGTCACAAATGATGGATGATAATTTTGATAAAATTAAAACCTGCCACCCCTGTTGGAATTGAAGAGTTCTTGCCAGTTCTTGGTTCCATCATGTTGATGTACATCAAGAAATTGTGGAATTGTAGCAACTTCATCTACACTAACTCACTTGACTTTGTGTGCTACCAGCGATAGTGAGTGACTAACATTTAGCCCAAATTAAAAAAATTACTATTTTCTTGATGTTTAAGTTTGCCGTTGCTGGTATTTATGGAAGTAGATCTGAATGAAGGAGCCCTATCTGGAGAACTTGAGACTTTATTGAACTAAAACAAGTAGGCTGCAGTGTGGGATGTTTTGGCTGACATACTCGCAATGATAACAATAAAAAAATAAAGCAATAATAATTGCAATTTTTTTAATCGGCTGTTTTTTCATTGTATGCTTTGATTTGCCGTTTCGCTATAGGTAAATCGGATCCAGTCCACTTGAACTCACAGTTGTATATGCACACCTTTTAGCATTAAAAAATAACTATACAGGGGTCCTAAATATCTCTAAACTAAACATAAACTTCTTTAATACTTTGCTGCACTTGGTTTGTCGTATGGTTTATTGTTTTAAGGAGGTTCACTATCAATGGGATCCAGTGTAGTTTAAACACCATGATTTGTTGGATACTCTGCAGGTAGAGAATACATGACATCACAGCTCTCTTTCTATCTATTTTAAAGGCATGGGCAATTTAATTGTCATTTTTCTCCTGATGAGCTAACACAAGGCTTATTACAATTTTCAAGGTATTTTTCTTAGTACCTGAAAAGAATTTGGGACATGGGTCCTCTCCCTACACTCCAGCGAGTTACAAACAACTACAATCATCACTGGAACACTAGGATATTGAATACATGGATAAATAATTTATTTATTTTTAAGAAGTACTAGACCTGAAATATGAAATTTATTGACAGACATACAGAGCAATCCATAGCCTATGTAGTTCAACATCTCTGCAGTGCAAGTGAAGTTTGCCATGCAACTATACCAGCGTTGTTCCCTAAAATGAAGTTCTTCTCATACCCCATTGGCCATAATACAGTAAACTTTATAACATTGTGCTGAATACTAATGTCAGTGTTTAAAAATGCCTATGAAATATATAATCATTGGAATACTAGCATACTCGGAGGCTGCGATATAAACTGATAATTATAATCACGCATTTTAAATACACATTCATGTACAAGTTACTGAAGGCGCTCCCGCCGCTGCAGCAATGGTAATGAGATATGCATTAGTGATTTTGGTCACTGTGCTTCGATCTCATTATCGTACAGAGGCCGCGGTGGCTGCTTAGTCATAGCGGTGATTATTTTATTGTTCATTGGAGCTAGCATAGCAACTGCAGCGGCTGCAGCATGCCCCTCCGACAGTGGGGGAGCCAGGTTTTGCCATGTTATCTAAGCTTAATGCTCAAACATGTCAAATTGGTAATATCATCATCAAAATAATGAAATATTATGTAACAAGGACACTCTGTTGTATCCTTCATCGCTACATATTGCCAATTGGTCAATTGTGCAAAATAATTGTACTATTAACCCATTCTAAAATTGGTTCTATAATTTTCACATTGCACCTGTTTGAAGTTTCAAGTTCATCTATGGCTGGTCATTTTGGTAAATTTCAGAGCCACTTGACATGCTTCTGGGAGTAGATGGGATAATGCACCCCCGGTATTTAGACTATGTTTCAGGAATATCATTACATTTAAAGAGAATGAAGACTTCTCAGAAACTCACTGGAAGAAACTCTACATGTACAGGTGGATAAGCTCAAATGAAATTACAGATAGGGGTGAGAAAAAAATAATAATCTGAATTTACCAATTTAACAGCCAAAATTTGGGGGACGGTATTCTTTCTCTTTAAAGAAAAGAATTTTGATATAGTAGTAATATTCTATCTTTATCTATTAAAGATGTATCACTGCAAATGACATAAGAAAATTCCTGGAATCTAGTATGTTTTATGGCCGGGTGATGCATCTGCTCTTGTTATTTTTAGAGCAGTCACATTATGGGTCACATATCTAGAACATTTGGTAGCATGAACAGCAACATGGATGATATTAGGTTGTAACAACATTATTATGCAATACTGTATGTAACTTGTGTCTTCATGGGTAAATGCTTCAAGTTTAATTACCATGCAATGTTCACTGTGTGAACAACATTATAATAGCTGTGTGTGGTTGAAATGAACCGAAATAATAAAAATATGGATAATTAAATTAAAATTTGTATATTTTATGAAAAATTGCAATTACGTTAGTCGCCAGTAATACTGTCGACTAACGTAATAAGTTATATTAGAAATGTTTTATGTGATTATCTGCCTTCCACTGGTCTTACGAGACATACAGCCTTATTGGGCCTTTAATAAGTAAGATTATTATTCACTCAAGTGTCAACTGCAAAGTCTGAAGTCAGAAATCTCCAACAGAAGTTGTCTGAACTTGAGGATCACTTGAATACTAAAGATGAGGAGACTGCTAAGGATGACTTCACTCCAGAGGAACAATATGACATCTTGTGAGTATTAATGATGCAAAGTTCTCTGAGTTCATCAAGAAAATCCTGCCCCTTGATTTGGCATATTCAGAGTCTAGTCCTTATATATATACATTAAAATTCCCCATTAGGCACTTGCATGACCTTGCCACATATATACTTGTGAGATTTCAAATTGAGTTCAAATTTAAAAAAAAATGTAATTAGGCCAACTCAATAATGTCAACATGGAATAATCTCATAGATGGTTTGTATATATTCCCCAT
Source organism: Molpadia intermedia (assembly GCA_027574765.1). Taxonomy (NCBI): domain Eukaryota; kingdom Metazoa; phylum Echinodermata; class Holothuroidea; order Molpadida; family Molpadiidae; genus Molpadia; species Molpadia intermedia. Next base: position 7,780 of record JAODAF010629309.1, read on the forward strand.
ATTGAGTACAAGAACCCTATTATTTGTATTTAATGTCAAAGGTCACATAAGGTCAAATGACAAATACTTGTAACTCAGCAGGCTAACTGAATAGTGTCACTTTGATTAATCTCATATAGATGGCTTGTATGTTTCCAATATTGAGTACACAAACTTATAGTTAACATATCAAAGGCCTAGGTCATTTGATACTAACAACAGAGGTCAAAATACAAAATCCTTGTAACCAGGCTAACTGAAAAATGTCAACTTGAAATAATCTCATAAATGGTTTTCATATTCTCAATATTAAGCACAAGAATAAAAGGTTAAAATAAATTAACCAGGCTAATTGAATAATGCGTAATATCAGTTGACAGCTTGGATTAGTCTCATAGTTGGCCAGGTGTATCAGTTCATTATATTGTACCCAAGAACACATTTTTGTTTGGGAGGCAAAGGTCATTTGAGGTCAAATTTCAAAAACCTTGTAATCAGGCTCACAGAAATGTGGAGTTTGAAATAATCTCATAGATGGTTAGTATGTTCCTTTTATGATGCAAAAGAACACTTATATTGTAGAGGTCAAAGGTCATTTGGAGTCAACAGAGGTAAAATATGAAAAACTTTGTAATTAGCAATAATGACAAACATTTGAATTAATTAGTTATAATTATTTTGTTACTTTAATTAGTTTCTTGAATAGTTTCTATATAGCAAGGAATCACAAAGCCATTTTGGCTTTCTGGTTATGCATAATCATTAAGTGAAACTTGAATAGAATGTAGCACTATGTTATAGTGTTAGTTTAAATTGCAATATCCACAATTGAATGGTTGATAGTAATATTTCCAGTCGTAATATGTAAGAATTTCTTCGATATTTGACGAAACAAAACCCCTTCAATTTCCTTTGACAAATGTGTGGAATAAGGACTATTTCTTTTTAAGATCTCAGTTCACCACGGAGAAGGATTTAGCTGAAAATATGCTGCATGCCCTGAAGGAGACGGAATCCAACCTCGAGATTGAGCTAGCAAGGTGAGTCAAGATCAGTTACAAGGAGGTATTAAAGTTGTTGGTACCTTTTTTCAAATTAATGAAAAAGAGAGAAAATTAGATTTTATGAATTTGTTTCATTTTCTGTGTAAATTTGTTATCACCATTTGAATGTATTCATATAGTCTTAGCTTCACTTGTAATTTTTAAGATGAATAGGCCTGGTGACTTTGTTGTTGGATCTGGAATTAATTTGTAACATCATGCAATTGAATCCTATGCTACCCCTGGGCCTCTTCGAGCCCTTGTACTGTACATGTGGTCCCTTTGGCTTTGCCAAAGCCCCTCAAATGGATTTTTTGTTGGGCCTGTTGTCTTTGTTATTGTAACATCATGTAATTGATCCGTATATAACTTTGGAAAATTCTACCCCTGTGACCATTTGAGTCCTTGGGGTCTCCTTGGCTTTCTCAAACGGAAAGGAAATTTTCTGCTGGGCCTGTTATTTTTGTCATTGAACTAAAGTTGTAACATCATGTACATAATTACTCATTGTACCTTGTTGAGTACATCGCTTAATTTGATGATTCGATTCATTACAATATTGACAGGGTCGGCTCCAACCTTCAGACCCCCGTAATGTTCTTCGGCGTGTTGATATATAAGTAAAACATGGAGACTGGGAATTTGTTATAATTGCAGAGTTTCTGTAATGTTTACAATGCCGAACATAAGCACATGGGGCGAAACATGGGATGTGGTTACCACTTAAACTAATTACAAAAAACTCACACTATATGTTGACAGATGGGGAGGCTTGTGCAAGATACCAATAGAAGTTAACTGGTCTAAACTATCAATCCTTCCATACATGCCTGGCAGGTTTATTTCATTTGATCTATGGCTTCATCATGATGCTTGTGTGTGGGTTTGTACGTGTACATAAACACTTATATAATGGCATGAAGGATGGACGTCTGACAGCTAGATGCCCCATGATGGGTAGATGTTTCCTATTGTTTTGTCACCCTCACATTATATCATGCATGATAGACTTGAAACAAATATTCTTATCTCGACACCCTATAAACCTAAGTTATCATGTATGATGACATATCTCAAGACATAATATAATACATAACTTTTAATTGTGTGAGGAGTATGTGGTTTTTGTTGCAGATCCCATGAATATTAATGAGCTCATAAAGCTTAATATAATATTCTTAAGAACATCAATAAGTTTGCAATGTAGTGTACATGTCTTATATCTTCACATTGGTATACATGTTTATACCAAAATTACAATTTTATTAATATGCATGAGTGGGTGGAGCTAGCTAGTTTACCACCTAGTTTGTAAACATGGTATCTCAACAACAACATGATGGATCAATGTCATACTTGACAGTGAGATGCACTAGGGTGTGCCCTATTGTTTTTGTTGCAAATCTTGTGAATATTAATGAGTTGGCAGGGTTAAACATTATTACAACATTGATAATTTTGCAACAATATGTCAGTTATTCTTCATACTTGGTGGTTAGTTGCATGTTATTTACATGTTCATGTTACTAGCAACATTCTACAACAAATAAATAGCACGTAAAGACAACATCTCAACAAGAGGGCAATCCACGGAGTTGCAGATCTCATCACTATCATCAATTTCATGCTAAAATGGTGCATTTGACCTCTGACCTTTATATACAAGTTAGTACCAATCATTGTTAGAATGTATTGTACCAATGGTAACTGTGCTAGGTCTCATGCCAATCCAAGTTTTACACTTGTAAGGAGATATGGTCAAAAATGTGATTTTACTTAATTTGACCTTTGACCCCTGACCTTGAGAGTCTGCGGGACACTAAGTTCGGTCATGGGGTAACTACCCATCAAGTTTGAAGTTAATCAAATAAGCGGTTTAGGAGGAGTGTGTGACGCAAAATTTGCACTAAAATCGCAGAATTTCAGGCTAAAAAGGTGTATTTGACCTCTGACCTTGTGACCTTTGACCTTTATATGAAAATTACTATCAATAATTGTTAGAATGTATGGTAATAATGGTAACTGTATAAATAATTATTATCACACCCCACCATTTGCTCATATTTTAAAGAAAAAATTGCAGAGCAAATTAATTGAATCAAACAACAGACGAGCATCATATTGCCTGGATTTTGCAAGTTTTAACTTAAAATTTATTTCCTATATCATTAACATATATCTTGAAACTGACTGCCAAAGACCGAAAGTTTTAGTGCACTTTAAAAACAGCTATACTTCGATATGCCTACATTACCTCACACACCCTGCACCATGATTGCTTATAATTATTATTTGGCAATTTTCTAAGTCTTGCAAACCTCAAATTAAACAATAGACGAGCATCGAATAACCCGGCTCTTGTCGACTTAAACGTTATTATGTTTAATATATATAAATATCATAAATCGTAATAGTAGTTCACGGAACCGCTTAGCGAGCAATTTCTCACTTTCATACTATGTGAAATGGAAGGAGAATAACAACAAACACAAATTGCTGGTCTACAAATGATACTTTTGAGGAAGTTTGTAACGCCTCGGTCCGCTCAGCTTTTCTGATGACGTTTGGTCTTACATCAAACACCGGGTACTCTTGTATTTTTCCTAAATTATTGTCTACTAGATGTGTTGCTAATCCTAACAAAGTCTGCAGACAATGGCTGGGAATTAAGCTATAAAACTTAGTTCAATATTAATCAATTCTTACTACTGGTTAGTAATACGATAACTTTGACTTGATCATAAAGATCGAATTAAGAAAGGTGAATACAGTTTCGGGTTCACCTTATTAATTTTTCCTTGTTTCTTTATTGGAACGTTTAAGTATCCAGAAGTTTAAAATATTTTCAATTTTACAGTGATACAGGTCACTGCATGCGATTCTCACACAATTAACATTTAGACTGGTAATTTCTACATCAGGGTTTTGGGCTTACTCCCACCACCGGGAATATACTTCATGTAAGGTTACCTCAAATATAGGGTTCATTATATATGTATATATGTATATTTATTAATAATTTCATATATGCTTATAGTAATATAAATATGTAGTAATACATATATAATGAACTATTGGTATAAGTAACCTTACATGAAGTATATTTCCGATTGTGGGAGTAAGTAATATACCCACAATTGCACCTTGTTTTTGTTTCTACAATTGTTCATATTCTTTATTAAAGAAGAATTTCAAATGGACCACTGAGAGCTTAGTGAAGTATGAAAACGTGTCCGCAAGTGTATTAATGTTTAAAATAGGCCTACAATATACAGTATATATATATATAGGTTCCGAATTCTTCGAGTCCCGGTGGAGTCAAGGCTGCTTTTCCCCATTCCAGATTCCCGACATTTGCCTTTAAAAAATATATATATATACCTCGATGGAATGTAAAACTCGATTTTATATTGTATATCAAAAGTTATACAATATGTAAACAATAACGTATATTGTCCCAATAAAAGCCAGGCGTATATAGTAATGAAAGTAATATATACCCTATTGTTGTACATAGATTAGGGTTAGGGTTAATATATACTCTTTTGAATTGTCACATAGTAAAGTAAATTAAATATTTGCTTTGATCGACGATAATAACCTTTAATAAATCAGGTGCATATATACAGAAGGAATAATGTTTCTTTGTCTATACAATGCAAGTTATCTCACAGCGCCGAATTTGTATTTTACCAGTGGAAAGCAGATGCCGGTACCAGGTTGATAAAGTTGATAATGAGGTAAGTGCGAATCATAACTGACGTTGAGCATCAAATTGTTATATCATATTGAATCACATATCTAACCAGGGTAAATTCACTTATATGTACGTTACATCAGAAATGTTACAGTTTCTTGTTGCATGGTTTTAATTCGTGCGCATAGCAAAACGAATGAATCACAACGGTGTTTGTATTGTTCCTTATCATTTTTAAGCCGTTATTAAACCGTGCCGTGGGTAATAATCAACTAAATTATATCTAAACTGAAGAAACTAGATTATCTAGAATGTAAACTTTCTTTCTAGCCCTACCGTCATCACTGCGTCATTGTTGTTATGTTACGTTTATTTATGCAGATGAGGCCTAAGGTGAATTTGTAATTATGTATAGTTATTTTTGAGTTAATTAAGCTTGGCTCATACAAAAAAGTTTTGTACCGCTCCTATACTGAAAGTACACATTTTAACGAGTATGCGTTCGCTATATATTTTCTTGTATTTCTACTTGGCGCATTAAAGCAATGTGCAAAACTAAAATCGAACCAAATGCTAGTGATGTCTGGTTTACGTTATACTGCTTTCTGTAAATAGGCCTTATATGGGTAATAAAGCATGTTAGTTTTTAATTTGCATACAAAGGTTTAGTTATCTAACAGAGTATTACTAAATTCATTTCAACAGGTTACTCACCATGGTAACGATTCTTATAGGGTTAACTCTGCTGCAGATTCAGATCCCCACCGCATGTGGTAAGCTAAGGTTAAACTCCTCCAATCCTACGAAAGAATTATTTTCTCATACAAAGCATCCTTGTGTATTGTTCAATATAATCATTTTTAAGTTTAGTAATTAGAAAACAATATGCAACTAAATGACATGTGTTTTAATTAGCTCGCAGTACGCTGCCTTTCCATCCGAATTGTCTACAGTATGACCAAATATTCTGTTTAATTCGTCCGTTTCACGAAGTT
>JAODAF010629420.1:420-13484 GCA_027574765.1 Molpadia intermedia
ACACGACCACGACCGTATTTCTGGATAGAAATTGCCTTTAAAATTACTAATATTATCACAAGTGTATAAAGCGTAGGCTGGGAGGAAAGGGTCAACGCTTTTGTTGATTCACAATCTAATCGCTTTCCATGCACACCAAGTGCCCAAAATATTATCTTACAGAGTGGATATATATTACACAGGTAACGGTATAACCTCACAGGATATGATTTTAAAGGGATCCTTAAAGACATTTACCGTGGTTTGTAAGATAAACGTAATTAGGGGTGGAGAAGGAGGGGGTATAGTACCCCCACCGGGATGCACTTCCATAATAATGTGTGGTATTCACATCGTTCGACACTCGCATACTCGGGATTCGCCCTGATGCCAAGAAATTATATCTAATGGTGCTTTCTTTAAAACAAGTTCTGGGGGAGGCTCCAAAGACCACCTGCCGGGGGCCTCGCTGCCAGGTTCGGGCTCCGCCCTCCAAGTCTGTGTCTCTTTATTAAAACCCTGGATCCCCACCCCACCGAAAAATACAGGGATCAGCTTCTTCAGCAACGCTGACCTATCGGGAAAGAGCTACAACCACCAGACTAAATAGGCTTACCAGCCAGGTCACGAAAACTGGTCTTCAACTATACAAAATAGGATAGTATACAAGAAGTGATTTTATTTGTGTCATTTATATTCATTTATTTTACTACTTAAATTAGGGGAATTTATAAAATATAAAAAGATAAAAATCAGAAGGAAGAATCAATAAACAAAAGGAAAACCGAAAAAGAAATTCTCTTAATGTACTTTAACAAAATAAACCGAAGCAACAGACCCCGAATCTGACTCCAGGACTGATAGACAACTTAGATGGCGCTATAAACAATCTTCAACATATTACTTTGTGAAAAAAAACAAAAAACAAAATTATGTACGTACCTACAGAAACAGTTAGGCCGTTCTGCGTATGTCACATTCAGCACGCAATATCTGCTAAGACAGGTATGTTAATTTGTAATAATTTGTGTTAATATTTAAAATTCTTAGCTCTCTTTCAATAAAGTGGAATTTCAGTACAACCGGTTCTGTAATCTGTCTGATGTTATTACAACGGATAGGGGAATATGAACGAATCCGAAGATGGTTCTATATTCATTTAAATGATCATAGTTTTAAAATAAACAAAACACTGTAACTGTAGGCCGTGTCGTTGAAAGCATTGCTATTGTAAGAGAGATTGCCATTTACCAGGATTACCTGAGCGGCAGTGTATACTTCCTTTTAACAGTGTCTCATTCTTTAGGTTACTTCCATTTAAAGTGAAATTATTTCGACTATTATTTAAAAGGCACCGCCGTAATTTCATAAATGCGGTTATCATTACCACTCCGCCACAATTGTATGATTTAGAAGCACTATCGTCGTGCTTCGCTCCTTCTAAAGGGCTTGAAGCGTGCAATTTCCGCATAGTTATTTCTCTAACCATAGCATTTGATTATATTTCCTGTCGAATATTCAATATAATGCATCGCGGAGGAATACGATGTGTGACGAGCGGGATACTCTTGAATTAAAGTTGTATAAGCCTTATTTACTATAACTATTACGGCCGGGGTTAATAATTATCTGGGCCATCGGCTTTCTTGGTCACCACTCCCTACAGTAAAATGTATATCGTACAGCATGGGCGATATATGTTTGTCATCTGGCGCACGGTCACAAAAACGTCTGAAAGGTAGCATACATGCGTACGTACAGAAATGTTTGGAAATTATTGAGCATCAGAAATTTTGTTCGCACAATCATTGAAATGTGTCTGTGTAAGTGGAAATTATGATAGAGCCAATAACAATTAATTCTTATCTTGAAAAAGGAAATAAAGGAAACATAATATACGTCATGAAAACGCATGGTTTCCTACATTTTTTTGCAAATCGGCAAAGTGGGAATAACATGGCCCCTTTCCCGAACCTCTGGTTTCTTCACTGACTGTATCTATTCAGGTAACAGAAAACATATTATTGATTCTAGCATACATTCCGAAATATGACACGCATCTTACAATTTACCACAAGTTACCAGGCTCATGTTTCTCTTTAATGCGCAGCCCCTACTTCAACGTGAAAGCCATCTGGGATATTTGATGAATTATATCGCGCTTCACTGATTAGCAAAATTCAGAGGTGTGGTATACCGCAAATTAGTTGGTTATGCGCACAGGTGTGTGGTTTAAGCTATTACGTTACGGTGCTTGATTCCAAATTATATCAACACCAATGAGTGTGTGGTGGCCAGTAAAGGATTTTTTTCCATATTTCATTGTATTGTGAGGCACGGTATAATATTATGTAATCATCTTGCGTAGCTATACAGAACTGCCTAGTGTACAGAGTATGCTACTGTAAATGCACTGCTAATTAGTCCTTGCCAACGCTACGGACACACTCTAAAAATCTAAAAACACTCTTTTTTTAAAACCAACACTGCGCATAAAACTATATGTGTCCAACCAACTTTGGATAAATTTCAACCAACTTTAGGAAAATAATTGCCCAATTATAGGTTGAGTAATGGGGTTTGGTTTTGTGATTGGAGAAATTGTTAACAAATTGATGGTAACATTTTTAACTTTGCCCGTAATTGGACAAGATTTTACCCAAGAGTTGCTTGGACACATACGGTATGTACCTAGTGTTGGCTATAAAAATGCCCAACGTTCTTAGAGTGCATGTTTAAGGCATATAAAACTTGATAGTTTATGTAGTAACTACGTTTAGATAATTTTGAGATTTGTAAGAGTTTATAAAAAATGTTTGAGATAAAAACAGTTCAGGATATTGTGTGGTGGGAGTGTTTGAATATATAGTATGACAGCATGGGCATAAGATTTTTTTCCTCTGAATTACCCGTCAATACAAATTTAACATAATTAGTAGTCTTTGCAGATGGTGATGTAGAAGGTGATAAAAGGCAATGAAATTAATATGCAGCATGTCTCACCCTGCATATGCATTTTTTGCCATATATACGTAACGATATATCAAATTCCATTATATGCGTTATATATGGAACGCGAAACTATAATATAAAACTTGTACAATAGTCCAATGACGTTGAATGGAAGCAAGCGTGTGCATTTAATTGAGAGCTTTGCTAACCAAGCCCCGTTGGATTGGGCGTCCGTTCACATTGATACTGTCACGGAAATGGCCAGATATTACTTACTATTCCAAGAGAAAATACTTATATAACACAACTAGTCATATAAAAGAGAACATTGGATACTAATCTGAATTCCTAATTTTTTCTTTAATTTGCTATATTTTAAACAATAGTTTAGGGAAAGTTCAATTTGTGTAATAACAAATCTCACTATACTCAGACAATTGAATTTGTTCATTTTGTCATTTCTTGAAGATATTTGGCCTTTAAGTTTAATGTTTTTATATTTTGGTATATCTGATCTACTTGTCAGTGATGTGATGATGATTATTATTCTCACAAGCTAGCACTGATAGAAAAAAAAACAGCTTATTTATATCTTCGGCTGATGTAAACTCGGTTTGAAGCTCTGCAGAATTTATTATGGAAATGAAGCTGATTTCAAAGCAGCTATGGACGTGACTCGTACACTCTTTTGTATACCAATCCATGTACCGTTACACTTCGAATAACTCACGATAATTCATAAAGTAAATATAAATGGTATCTGAGATTACCCAAGACAGTCATTTCACACCCAGATGAAATCAACGAAATTTTCTTCAATCTATCATTACGACACGGCATTAATGCATGACATATTTTACGTAGATGAAGCGTGTATTATGAGCTTATCGGATTGTCTTTGCATAGACGGATATTTAAAGGTACATTCCGTAGTAAAAAATACCATCAATGTTTTAACCCACCCAGAATATTTAACAATGACAGGGACATGGAAAATCTACATGCCACTCCCAATTTGCCCCAGATACACGGATTTATTAAAACCAAAATAGAAAACAGATTTAACAAATGACCGAAATCTGATCGACTTGTGCTATATGGTATAAGTAGACTAATCTCAGGGATTTGAGTAGACTAATTTCCAGGACTTAAGCCGATGCTGCAAACGTATTTTTCACAAGCACCGTCTCATAACTGCATAATATCATCATTATATGACTTTGAGAATTCATGTCGCTCTTATTACCACACCAAACACACTACACAAAACTTTAAACTTTGAGAAGCCCTGTCACTATTATGGCCACACCACATATACTTCACGCAATTTAAACTCGGAGAAGCCCTGTCACTATTATGGCCACACCACACTCACTACACAAAACTTAAAAGTTGAGAAGCCATGTCACTCTAATTACCACACTTAATACACAAAAGTTTTAACTTTGAGGATGACCTGGCCTCAATAAGAAACATCTTCATATGACTAGGTATATAGATCACGAATGTTTGTTTCCTTACCCAATAACAATCTACAAAATTGTATCATTCTATATGTTCTAAATCGACCCCATAATATATGTCAAAAAACAGTATCACATGCATATATTATTATTGCTCAACTGTAATGCTAAACATTGTGGATAGAACCTGTAAACGCAAAAGCAAATTAATAGTCATAACCAACTTCAACAACAATTGTATATGTAATACTGAGAATAGCTTATCTTATTTTAATAATGTAATTTTACCCACGGAATTGCGCTTTACTCTTGCGGTGATGAACTGTATATGTATGCACAACCCAAAATGAACGCGATGAGGTACACATATATTTTTGGGATTTAACGAAGATGGAACGTACCCCGTGAGGCCCAAGATAGATATTTAACACCAGTTAAGCCATGCATGGCAGGAATATTCAGAAAGGTGTCACGTTTGCTATTCAGCGTGAAACATTGCAATTGCTCGAAAAAGGCACGATCTTCGTAATATGTCTGGATAATGCAATTGAGAGTTGTTTTAAATATTGTTACAATTATGGAATAGATTACCCAGGTTTGCAACTAGAAGAATGACATTGTATGTATATCGTAGTTAAACAAAAACGAAATTCAGCAAATGCATGATATCATTTGGAAAATATTAAGACCGTATGCAGGAAGAAGAGAGATACAAAATAATATCATTCGTGCATTTATTCAGTGTTATATGTTAGTAAAGATGGCGCTATAGTGATATTCGGTAGGAATTAAGATCCGAGTGAAGACGACATTTGCAGTTATCTAAATATAGTCAAAATATGTTATTAAATAAAATAAAACAATATAGAGCTTTGACCACACTGTGTAAAGACACTAACACGTTGTTGGAGACGTTATAGTAAACCACAAATTACAATCCAATAGTGATAATCGTAGTTGATTTATGTAGATCTCGCTCAATTATTCATAAGTCGTCGCGGCAGCATCCTCTGAGTGATTGAACATCGCATTAGTGAGACTCGACCACCATGCAAAGGAAGTAAACAGCAGAAGTTGTGATTTTCTTTTACAAAATGGCGACGAAATTATTTTTAATTGCTTTGGTTTCAACTGTGGGAATAATTGTCGTTGATTGCCAGTTTCTTAAAATAAGTGAGTATCTATTTTAGTAATTAATACGTATTGGTTTTAATAAGCAGATACAGCCGTAGTGCTATGTTAACTGTTGCGGTATATATATGCTTTAATGTATGACGTTTTTAGCCACATTTCGTTAAACTTGAATACGTTATTTATTTGGTAATTTTGAATGTGAAATTATTTTATAAATTATTAAAGTAATGTATTACCAGTCTTAGTCTTAATTTAATATGAACACACAAATAACAATGGTTGATTTGGAAGTGAAAAAAGGGTGTAGTAATATTTCGGTTAACTAATAAACTTAAGTCTGGCTAAACATATATCTCTAAATTTGTAACTGATAAATAATGATGTAGGTCTTAAAAAATATGAAATTACAAACTATCAAATAATATGTAGCCTATACAGTCTTCTTAGCAAATATATATTCTTCATTTAAGCTCCGTGGTCTACTTTACAAGTGATACTATATACCGTACGTTAAATGCTATGTCAATGCTGAATAAAAATTGAAGATCATGCACATTTTAAGGATGAATGGCTTTCCGATAAACATTGACTACAATTTCATAATATTCTTACTAGTTTGCGACTAATAACTAAAATAATCATATTTTGGTTAGTGTACATATATATCATTAATGTCTGTAATTACTGAAACCGTCCTTCACAGCATTATTTACCAACATGCTTTTACGTGGACATTCATTTTATTTAAGCAAAACATGGTGGGTATATCATCCATGTAATTAAACGTTATTATTATGTCTAAATTCGCTGTATGTATAGGCCTAGTTATATAGCAGTTTTGGTTAGTATAAACATATGTCTTAACACAGTATGTCAATGAGCGTTGACTGTATGACACCTTAACAGGTGCAAATGACAGCCAATGTGCCATTAATATATACATTAAATAAACGTTTTACCCAGTTTTACACCGACTCGAGCTGTGCTCATTACTAAATATTGGGTAAACGTTCCCCGCTTACGGGTGAATGACCGGGTGTTTTGACTAATGATTGGGGAAAGTATGATTCAATTTTTCGTCAACATTGTTAACTCTGCACACGAGTTGGGCAAATGCACGCAATGTGCTTTGATTAAAAAAATATTGATATATAATAACTATTGATAGAATGTCTACACTTAAAAACAGCATGTTTAACCGTTGTTCTATCGTGAGCACACGTCATTAAGGCAAGTCAAGAATCATAATGGCTGCCAGATGTTTGCGATGGTGATTGGTTATAATGAATATAAGGATCGTTGTTTCTTTTTAATATATAAACGTGTTACATGTACACTGTAACTGCATTAAATGATTAATAGGTTTGAATGATCACAATAGTGGTATGTAATGTTGTATGCATATATTTACTGCACAATCCGTAAATCTATAAAACATTACTATATATGGACAAAGAATATGAACAATTTTTGTCACATATCGTATATTTTTAACGTCGAGCTGTCTATTTAGTTTCTAACAATTGCACATAAACCTAGTTCAATTGTACATTGGTCGCAATTCCGATCATGAACTCGTAATATCGGGGCTTAGTATAAAAAATATAATAATTAGCAAAATGTTTTAACTAGCGTCCTTGAACTCTATACTATATATACTAGATATTAACATTCTAAAAGATTCAACTTAATGCTCGACAAACATATATTGTTAATTTCAAATGTATCATTCATCGATCATAAAACTCACTGTTTAAAAAACCTGATATCGCTTCGCAATTCTACACAACTACACAAAATAAATTTTCGATTAGAGACATGTTTTTACAGTGTAATGAATAAATCCATGATTAGCTGATATACCAATACTACGACTGCCAACTAAATTTCTGTTAAATGCAAGTAAAAATCCTAATAGGAATTCTAACAAGAAGACTTAGAGCGATTGTAATTCTCTAAATTCGTATACAATAAGCTATAGGAAACAGTACTTACTCAGAATCTCCGGTATGCTCAAACTGTTGCTGTCTTGTTACAGTCTAATCAATGAGTTACATTAAAAATGTTCAACCATGGAACCCATGATTAACTTACATACCAATCTGCTAAGAATACCAACTAGCCTTGTGTTAAACAAATAAGTAAAACATCCTAACATGAGCTCTGAGCGAAAACTTGCCAAGTAATTCTCTAAATTATTATATAAAAATGCAAGAAACATTACTTACTTAGAATCTCAATTATGCTTCTTACATGCACTGTCTTGTTATAGTGTAATCAATGAGTTACAATAAAACTGTTCAACCATGGAATACATGATTAACTTACATACCAATCTGTTAAGACTACCAACTAGACTTGTGTTAATAAAATAAGTAAAACATCCTAACATGAGCTCTGAGCGAAAACTTGGGATGGTAATTCTCTAATTTATTATACAAATATGCAAGAAACATTACTTACATAGAATCTCAATGATGCTCAGTCACTATCTTGTTACAATGTAATCAATGAGTTACATTAAAAATGTTTAACTATGATCAGCTTACATACTACTCTGACTACAAAACAGCGCATCCTAGAGCTCTGCTTAAAAAACTGTTATATAAATGTAACAAACATTGCTTACTCAGCATCTACATGTTGCCCAGGCAGCCAATATCCTTTTAGAGAAAGGATATAACAGGGTCCCCTGTGTTCTTTACGTTTTGAATTAATCTAACAGGAAAAGAAGGCCATACTGAATTGTTACGTGCAATTTTCGAGTACTAAAATAGTGCAATACATCGATCGATAAAAGTTATTTGTGTTAAACGGAAGATGACACCTTTCAACACAGGGCCTTTGAGTCTTGAGTTGCGTCAGGGTCTAGTTCCTTGCTGCATATAGTCCAAATGGCAGAAGCATGTAAAGCATGTAAAGTTGCATGTAAAGCAACAGCTCGTACTTAATTTTCCCCAATATTAAAAAATTCCCCTTGTTCATAAAGGCGAGGCGCCAGTACTTGCGTCGAATTTCTCATTAATATCGACAAAATCTGCAAATAAATCAAATTCATATCGAGTCAAAACTGCTTTTCACCATTCCAGATTCCCAACTTCTTCCTTTCAAAATTAAATATATATATTGTGCTCCCTCACGTTATTGTATCTCTTCAGAGATCCATTCGGCAAATTTGATCTCTGAATTGGGCCGCATAAAAAATGAGAACTAGCATTGTTCCAATAAATAGATGCATTCCCAGACGGTGATTGTAATAGAGACCCCATTGGGTACTTCCATCAGAGGATTCACCATCTGGCTTCATGGCTCAGTTGTTAGAGCGATCGCACTAGATAGTGTGGCCCGAGTTCGAATCGTGACCGAGTCATACCAAAGACTATAAAAAGTGGAACCTGATGCCTTCTCGCATAGTGCTCAGCATATGAGATTGGAGTATGGTATCATAGGAGACGGCCTGACGGTTGTGGCCATAGTGGCGAAATGTAAATTACACTAAATAGTGGAAGGTTCCGAGTTCGCATCACGTTGGAGTCAAAACTGCTTTTCACCATTCCAGATTCCCTTTCAAAATTATATATATATACATCATAGTTAAAGTTCCACCGGTTGGTAAATAACATATTCATAAAAGATCAACTTAAAGGTAATGCTCAACAACAGCAAAAAATACCAATGCTTGCTTAATCTTGCTCGTTCATATAATGGTAATATTTTCATTTTTCAGAATCATTTCTGGAGACGCTACCAATGTCAGACACCCGTTATGTTGCACTACGAAGGGCGACCTACTTGGTTAACACTCTCTCCAACAAGACACATCTTCCTCTTACCATTGTAAGCGTGTGGCCATTTGGAGTCGCTGAACCAGCTAATCTCATCCGAGGATGTAAGTCAATAAGTAACTTCATAGATACAAGATGACCAGAGTTGGTGCTTTACTGTTTCAGTCAGAAACAAACCATATACTTGGTTTGTGCACAAAACTATGTTCATATATTATACCATAATGCTTTTCAATATTTAGGCAGTAATAATATTATTTCAGTATTCGCGTTAGGCGGGATAAACGCTACATTTTTGTGTGAAAATTTTCGTGTGCGCATATGGTTAGTATCAACATTTAACTAATCGCCCGGATAAAATTCTGCCTGGTAGGAATTCTCCCAATTATATTTTTTAGTGCTAAACACTAAGGACACTACATGTAAATAAAGAATATTATTCATATTAGCATTTACTACCCATTTAGACATACCCCCACACTTAAAGAGAAAGATAACTCCCAGTTTACAAGAATCTTCCGCCCTGCCTGTAGACTTCATCTGAGTGTACCCACCCCTACATGTCAAATTCCTTGCAGGGAATGTGTTGGAGTCTTCGTTCTTTTCAATTGGTATTTTGAATGTCGACTATTGATATAAAAGATATGTATGTGGTACACCAAAAATAATTAATTTCAGTAGCTGGTGAACCAGGATCTGTGTGATTTTGTTCATTAAGCAACATATAGTAATAACAATGTTATGTGTAAATAACAACCGGCAAAGGCAAAAGACATTCTGGATCTCATTTCAAGAATAGCAGTGCACACTTCACTACATACTCTGACAACGAATTTGCTGAAAGTCTGAAAACATTATTGCCAATGCCGTTGTGGTCATCAATCGTACCCTATTACATTAATTTGCAACCGATAAGGTATAAAGTATGATATACAAACGGTAGCATCTATCAACATGATGCCGCAGCAAAAACTATTTAAAGAGCGAATTAAATTGGATTAATGATTGAATATGAATTCCAGCGGGAGTCATAATGTAGAGCACTGCTCACTAATTACATCATATGTATAATTACCGGTATACAACAGTTATAATATAGAGCACTGCTCACTAATTACATCATATGTATAATTACCGGTATACAACAGTTATTGATGGTACTGCGACATTGATATATTATCATCTCATCCTTGTGTTGCCATGTATACACGGGGAAAACCCTACGGTACGATATCCTTTAGGGGGGTGATAAACCACCTACGGAGTAGGGGTAAACAAGTGAGCATTCTTGTTGATTTACTAGCTTAGGAATGTTTACCGGTACTGTGCACATTGCACTAAAAGTGTGATAACGACAATGCTGATTTAGAACGTACAGGATGCTGTGGACATTCATAATTCATAATGTTCGTATTCATAATGTGACAAACCAATCAATTCTAGGTTAATATTTACATTTAGAATCATGCAAGGTACTGAACTTTTATCTGCTTTGGGGCTTTACGATATGCACCAAACAGAATACTATTAACATAATTATTCTGTGTTATGGTAACCGTAAGCAATCGGCCTCCCAGTAGACGATTATATAATAATAATTTCATAAAAACACAAAGGATGCATCTAAAGAGAACGACAGGATTTAATTTGCCTAGTTTGTTCATGTTACTTGAAGGGACGGCGGATACGGGTGGGAGGTTTAGCGTCCCTTTTCACACTTTTATACGAAAGCTGACACAAATCAATGTTAAAAAATATTAAGACGAACCATCCATATTAACATACTTTTCTGCTCAAAATATTCCGCCTCCCTCGAAAATGGGTTACACCGTCCCTGATTTGACCTGTGAAATTAGAGGAGTGGGATTCAGAGGGAGAGGGATTCGGTAACATGCAACTGCCGCAAATAGTATCAACGTCATTATTTCCATCTTTCACTACAGGAAATCTTACAATATAGCTAACACGCCGGGCTTCTAATTTGGTATTTCTCAGGAACACGGCTATTTGATCCGAGTCAAATAAAGCCATTCATGCTTAATGCGTGTTTGATTATACTTCATCTGGTGGATTTAGGATTTTGATCTGGTGGACTTATGATTTTGATCTGGTGGACTTGGGTCAAATGATTGATCAAATTGCAGTATCAGGGTGAAAAAAGGCAATGCATGATAGAAAAGACTATATGGCGTAGGTCGCTCATTCGAGATTTTCACAGTTTTACAGTGTTTGACGCACATTTTGGTATAGTCAGCGCGACCAGCCCCATAGAGCGCAAGCCATAGATAATTAAATATGACTCCTATACTTTGACAAACCTGACATTGCGCTTAACGCTATCGAGCACATATACTTGAAAACAGACAAGATTAGTATATCGGGTATATATCATCTCATACGCCATCCAGATTATCATGCAATAGTAGTAAGAAATTGCAACTCGAATTACTCTGTGCATGTCCTTTGAAATAAATAAACATTACGCTGTATTTCAAACTGTACACCAGCCGGCCTGACCACGCTTCACTGCATTTCATAATTGCCTTTGCGTGCGATAAATTTCCCAGTGGAGTATAATGTGCCGTCACTGAATTTTTAGAAAATCCTACAGGAAACTAATTTTCGGAGCTTCCTTCAGGTATGTGGCAAAAGAAATTGATATAAGTAACGTTTGGAATCGAGGTAAAATATATTGATATTATGAATGGGATTATGCATTCTAACACGTGAGTTGCCTTCAGTCGCAAATACGTTATTGCAATTAGGGGTACATTATTATAATCATATTGAGGCTAACACATGTGTTATGTCTACATAATCCTTGTTGCGATAACAAATGGTAAAATCATGAGCTTTATACATACAAATTCGACGCTTTTCAATTCCATTTTTGAAAACGTTGTAGACACAGTCGACTGATGATTTGTATCTTTATCGTTCTATATTGTGTATCCCACTTGTCCTATACAGGCTATGCATATTCTTCAATCATGCAAAACACATATATTTTATTTTTCATGACTTTAAAGAATGTTTCTTATATTTTTGTAAAGGATATGACTATATTCTTTTATACAAAATCTGGGATTTAAGAGTATATATAATTAGCATATATAATTGCAAACTAACTTATTCTAGATAGCCTACTTGCCATAGCCTAGAACTGCCTAGAACAATGATGGAAATATTGTAAAAGCAAATTGTGAAATTATTAAAATGTTAACAAGAAGTTGAATAGAGGACAAATAAGGAAGTCAAGGAGAATCTTACAGATTTGGGACTTTATCACCCTACAAGAATCAGACAAGTTGAAATGCACCGTGAGTGAAACTTTTACCTGCTGTAACTGGTGATAGCCTTACCAAGGCCTTATTTCCACGTCAAGCCTAAATGTTATTAAGATACAAATATTATAGGTGCCTCTCCGAAATTACACCCTCCAGCAATATTACTTAATATCATTGAATCATCAAAATAGACAAAATTCCCAGGTTTCCGGGCAATTACTGGTAAATACAACGTATTACCACATCAAATATTTCTTGAACGGCCGAGAAACGTTGTGATGAGATAGACGGCGGAGCATATCGATCACTATGCGGCAATGCGAGACCAAGAAAAAATCTAAACAAGAGGGCAATCCATGGAGTTGCAGATCTCATCACTATCATCAGTTTGACCTCTGACCTTGTGACCTTTGACCTTTATATGCAAATTAGTATCAATCATTGTTAGAATGTATTGTACCAAT
>JAODAF010629531.1:0-13480 GCA_027574765.1 Molpadia intermedia
AAAAGGAAGAAGAGGAAGGGGGGGCAGCGAGAAGGGAAACAAAACGGGGGGGGGGGGGGGGGGGGGGGGGGCGAACAAAAATGAAACCTGCAAATGGTAAACTCATGCTAGGCTACTGTAAACAATATCATGTGGTAGTCCCATTTCTGGGGGTCAATTCCCCCCCCCCCCCCCCCCCCCCCCATTTTGGAAAAGCTTCCTATCATTGTATGCTACTGCTTCAAACTTCAGATATTATCAATTTTGAATCACATCATTATTGATACATCACTTTAATCTTCTTTCAGTCCAGAGGGGCATCTATAAGGACCTGGTGGCCCTACTCCAGGGGAACCACTTCCTCTCCAGAAATGATCTGAAGATGAAGGTGAGCCAAGGAATCTTATTTTTTTATGTTAATGATATATTGAAATATTATTGATACTAATTACCCCTGTTCCATGCGTACCATTCCATGTGTATTAATTTTTACTGACTGGTTCGCTCAGTGGTTAGAGCATTCACTTTCCAACCGGGAGGCTTGGGTCCAATTCTTGTCCAAGTCATACCAAAGACTGGAACCTGTTGCCTTCTCGCTTGTTGTTGGTGGATTGGTGTTGCGCCAGAGGCTTGAGAACGATTTTTGGCATGAACAATTGTGTGGGGCAGCCTTTCTCAGACTTACCGAGATGGTGTCCCCCCATAAGTATAATAGTAATCAAACATCCCATTATCTAAACGTAGCCCCATCATGGTTGGGTTAATGCTAAGCGCAACAGAAAATTTTAGGCTTCAGGACGCCCCTAGATGGCCAGAAATGGCACTCAAATTCCTTTTATACAAGCACAGTTGGTGTAAGGAATATTTATCAGCACGAGTACTGAGCATTGCTATATTGGCGCTCTTTAAAATAAATGTGCTTCATGTACCTCCAATGGTACTCTGATCACCCTATACCATCACTCCTTGTCATCGATTCCGTGTCTGTATAGGCATCTTCATCCATGTGGCTGTTCTGTGAGTCTTAAATTAATAGGGCAATGCCCAATAAGGCTTAGATTCTTCCTGTGCTTTCATCAACAATTTGCTGAAACTCTAATTAGACAAATTAGAGATCGATGTATGGGATCGCCATCATTGTTTGTGGGGTCACAGTTGTTAAAAATCATCAAAATGCTCTTCAAATTGCTGTACAAGGAACCACAGTGCCCATTGGGTGCATGTTTATCACAGATCTCATTCATATTAATGAGTGGGCAGGGCTTAATGTACAATTAAGGTACAAAGGTATTATGCATGAACAATCATCATCAATATTCTAGTGTTAACGTAATATTATTTTATAATAATTTTATTTAAGTTTCTTCTCTTTTCCCCACCAGGGGGAGGAGTCATTCATGGGTGATAAGTTACTTGAAGGGGGGTGTAAGGGCACCATGAACAATGGCGTGAATTACAGGGAAGTGAGGCAGTATAAGACTGAGTCACATCTTGTAAGGTAAGAATCAAGGTTGCACTTTATCGGGGTTAGGATTACAAACCCTCTCATGGATCAAGTTTCATAAAAGGTACCTCTAACTGCCCAACCCCCCAGGGGGTAGACACTCATTACAAACCGGTAGGCCTACATAAAACCTGGGGGAGGGGGTTACATACTAGGACCAACCCCCTTCCCAAACTTATGAGGGATACCTGTATGAGATATAGTAACAATATTTATGTTTTTAACATCCGAATCATATTCACAGATCTTTGGATCCGTGTGGGTTGGGGAAGCACCCATCCCAGCCTAATGTAATCAAGTGCCTGAAAACATCCAAACTTCCCTCCCATGAAAGTGGCCTTGTTTGTCATGTTAGGATTTCATTCTGTTTCTTTTAGATTTTACTTCGTGACCAGAATCCACAATAGTTACTGGAGAGAGGTTATCTTTCATGATCTCTCTTGTGACCCTCATCCCGATGTGATAGTCATGAACTCATGTCTCTGGGATATCTCCAGGTATGGTCCATTCGGGATGCAGCTCTATAAAGAAAATCTGGAGAAAACCTTTCAGACCCTTACGAAACTCCTCCCAGAGTGTACCTGTCTCTGGAACACTGCTTTGCCAGTAGCTAACAGGATTAAGGGTGGCTTTCTCCTTCCAGAACTATCCTCTCTCTGCGATACCCTTCGACTGGATGTACTGGAGGGGAATTACTATGCTAGGCAGCTCGCGGTAGTCTTTGACATCAACGTTTTGGATCTAAATTACTTTTTCCGTTCATTCATGGCATTACAAGTAACCGATGGAGTTCATTGGAACTTCAAGGCTCACAGAAGGTTCACAAACCTTCTTCTGGCCCATCTCGCAAAGATTTGGAACATCAAATTACCATACCGTCAAGAGATCAGTGAGCTGAACACACAGAAGCCTGCTACTAAGATGAAAACACAGAAGCCCACCAGGACACCTGCCACCCAGAGCAAGAGAGATCCAAAACATTCTCTTGGAAGATGGGACATCCCTCCCTGTGTACCCAAGCCACAATCGACTGCCTATACATCCTTTTCCAGTGACTATGCACCATCCAGTATCATGCAATCGGTACAGAATGATTGGTATTCAAGTGAACCGCAACACACATACCAAGCCCCACAGCGCCCTACCCCTGGCAACCAGTACCAAGCCCCTCAGTATCAACATGTTCCACAGGGTACCCCCTATATGTACTACAGCAGCAGAGAGTATAGCCAACAATTCTATCACCAATCATATCAGCAAAACAATCAATATAATGCAAATCAGTGGTACCCCGATGGTAACTTCAGACGACAACAGCGGATTTTGTCCCAGAGGCAGCAGGAGGTTGCTGGTGCCACGATGAATTTAATAAACAACCAGTTCAGAGTGAATTAAAACTTAGTTGGTACTGACACAATCAAACACAGTCCACATTCTGCAGTGGTTGTCTGGTTGAAGAAAAATCATGTGTGTACTATTTCAAGACTTTTCCCAGTGTGACCCAATTTTTGGAGGCTAAACCCCAAGGCGAACCCACAGAACATGTTACACCAATAAAGAATACAAACAAAAGTTTTTCGCAACACACTCTGGGTTTGGGTCACGACCCATAATGTAAGAACTACGTGTACAGTAAGGGTACTTATTCGCAGAAATTTCTTGTTTATAAACCATGGTATATAAAACTCTATTAATAGCTCCATGTTGGTCGCTGAACCCAGCTGATTCTTAAATGGCTGATGCTTACCTTGTACCCACTATATCTATAGTCATGTAAGCGGAGCAACGGTAGAACACACTGCTCAACATCTTGACATTAAGCAGTGCTTTGACTGAAGGGACTGTATACATTTCAGCCGTCCAATTATTATAGACTTATTAAACTTTAAAACAATGAGGCCTTTAGTATAGTCAATAACTTTAAAAATATTCACAGTGTTTTCACCTCAATATTGATTTATCAATTACGTGTTCTTAGACATTTCCAGTCTGTCAGTTCTGTTCAAGAAGGGGGAGATAAACATATGGCTACAATTTGGTCTTGTTAGTGTTTATGCTAGATTTGCTATGTGCTAATTTTTGTAGTGTAAATGAATCGTAAGTTCTTCATGGATAGGTTTTTGATGGGCCCGGCCTTTCAGGCAAGAAAATCTTGTAGCCTGTAATAATAAATTTGATTCCTGTTGCTTCCCACTGTGCCAATTCGTTTTGTAATAGCTGCAGTAGTCTTTCATGAAAACAATCACATGTGTCATAGTAAAGTGTTCTGCGGCGGAAGTTAGTTTGCTAAGACATTTCATAACTAAGCCAGTATTCTTTCGAACATCAAAATACCTTGATTATTGACTTTTTCTAATAATTTGTAATAAGTTTTCTAAAAATGATTCTTTATATTGTTCAGTTGCTGTGTTCCAATCAGCATACTTCTATACATTCCAAGACAGTGGCAGATCCAGACTGTGGTGCTGGTCATACCCCCCTCCCAATCCCACCCTCCCCCATTGGGAGGAGACTAAACAATTTGGCCAATGAAATTCTTGAACATAATTTTAATTTTAAGGTTGTAAAGGAGCATAAAGTTTCCTCAAAGCACTCTTTACAAAAAAATCACTCCTACTAAAATCACCCCCCCCCCAGACAGATCTCCAGAATATAGTTTTTGTTTCTTCCCCCTATCTGGAAGTTCTAGTCCTGCCATATATGGAATGCATATCCATGCCCTTACAAACTATAAAGACCTCTGTGACTCACTTGCCATCCTTTGTATTCTATTATTTTTTATATACTATATGTTATGCCACTCAAGATATTTTCAACAAAAATTCACTCCTGCTTAAAATACCCTACACCCCCCAGACGGATCGCCTCAATTTAATTTTTGGTGCTTCCCCCTATTTGGAAGTCCTAGTTCTGCCATTGTAAAGGCATGCATATGTATTCAAACTATAAAGACCTCTGTGACCCACTGGTCATCCTTTGTATTCTATTTGCTTCCCCCTATTTGGAAGTCCTAGTTCTGTCATTGTAAAGGCATGCATATGTATTCAAACTATAAAGACCTCTGTGACTCACTGGCCATCCTTTGTATTCTATTTTTTTTTATATACCTCTCAAATTATATACAGTACACTCATTATTTATACACTCATGTGTTTTTTCTTCATCATAGTCAAACTTATTGTTAAATATTTTTTGTTTCCCAAAACAAACATATATTTTTTCCTTCTACTTTGCCACTAGTTTGCATTAAGTGAGATGTGTTACGCTAATACTGGCTTGTTAGTCATTGTAATGAACTTCTGGTGGTACCTCGTTTTTTTACATTCATACAACAGTACTGTAGTGACCAAACCATTTGACACATGTTAAGCTGTCCAAACTTAAGCAATATTTTATTTTTCAACCAAATATTATTGGATTTATGAATTTTCTTGTTATTTTTTTCCTTTGAACCAAATACTAAAGAAGTTTAACATGTTGTTAAATGTGACCCACTTTAAGGAGGCCTAGATGGGGAAGGGTATCTCTTTGCCCGACAGTGACAACATATCTACCTGATTTTGGCATGTTTCTGACCGACGGGGGGGGGGGGCATACGTTGTGTCTCAGTGATTATTATATATCAGGCAGGTTTGTAGATAGTCACTGCTTACATGTACATTTAATGAAAATTTTGCTACCCTCATGACAAACTACAGTATATACATAATATTATCTTGTCTTTCTTTTACAGCTCAGATAAATGCAAATAGTTAGTTTATATTTGACACCATGATATATACAGTTAGAAAATAAAGAATATCATCATAAATTTTGTTTATCTTGTCTTAATATTAAGTATAGGACCCCAGAATATATTTTATATTCCTTGAAAAGGTGATTGAAAAAGTTGTATCGGAAGGAATAAATTTAATAAGCAGAACGTTAACTAACCATAATTTAGTTGTACTTGTTGAAGCAGACCAAACAATGCATAGCATATGCAGAACCAAGGGGAGATGGAAGAAGGCATATAGGAAACCATTTCACCACATTATCACAATTAATGTCAACTAACCTTTTGGTACATTTCATTTTAGCAGGGATAAAACTTCCTGGCTTTACCATTGTCACTTATTAAAAACAAAGCTTTTGTGTTTCACCAGGGGTGAGAAATTGGTGCTGTGCACCTCTGTCTCGCATCCAAGTTTTCCGGAGACAATAGTTGTTGCAACAATATTTGAATGAAAGAGAAAACAATTTGTGTGGGATGCAATCAGGCAGAGTATTATTTATTTGTTTTACTTTGTACAGAATATGGAAGCTAACCGTCACAGAACTGTATAATTACAGAACAATATGCCACAATGATATTCCCCCCTCCCCATGGTACAGTAGCATATGAAAGATTATCCCTAACTATTACCTCTATAGCAACCATTCAAGAATGGTAAATTGGCTGTTTGTATCTTTGATGTAATCGGGGGAGGGGGCAGGCTATATCAAAAGTATAAAGATTCGGCCACATTGCATTGAGAGAACATTTATGGCACCCATGGCACCCAGCCTAGAAACAGAAATTAAACAGGATGAAAAATTAGAAGAATGTCTCAAAATGCTATGTATCAGCAACAGTTGCCATTACCGTGGGGAGTAAACTTCTTACCTTCATCCCCCCCTCAAGATTATATATCCATTTCTTGAATTGCTTCTTCAATCAGGTACTCCCCCTGATGACTTGTTTGCATAGATGTGAAAGTAATTATCAAATAACCCAACTGGAAATTATTCCTGGAAAGCATAATTATGTCAAACGTTTAATTCAGAGACGGAATCCAATTATGCCACTGAAATCTCTTCAGTTTAACTGTGCAGGCTCATCCATTTCATTCAATGGAGGAGAGTGGAAGACATGTCTATACAGTGTCCATGTAGAATAGCTACCAGAAAATCTAAACAGGCTGAGAAAGAATTCCATTGATTGCTATCACATGGTCTACATATGCTGCATTGAACCATGCTATTTCCAGATTTGCGGCCGACTGTCGATAAAGTTTTGAACCATCGAAACAGCTTAGTACAGTAATGGTTAATAAGACAACGAAGCTATTCACTTATTTCCAAACTTTCCATGGTTACATGTGAATAATTGGTCTACAAAAATTTAAATATATCGCCCCCCCAAAAAAAATTACCCCATCTCTCTCTCTCAACTTCAAGGTAACTAATTGTACTGTCAAGTGATTCTTGTAGATTTCTCAAATCCTAACCAAATGATGGTATTTTGTTTTTAGGAAGATCATACACACTATACCTCAATTGCAAGTTAGGAAAGAGGAATATTTTAAAATAAATAAAACTCAAAAAATTCAAATGCTTTGTTAGGTAGCTAATAAATAATGATGCATATTAAATGAAAATAAATAATTTACTTCAAAAAGACAATAATATGAAAGATTGATAGTTTTAGCATAGGTCTGTTACAATTTAAAACTAATATTATTTCTAATAATAGGCATTTGTGTATAAAACCTGTATCTTATCTGGTTTACTGTGTATCTGTATGCAAATCAACATCTTCAGAGCCACTGATGTCAGAGTTCAATTATTTCCAATGTTACCTAATTTCACCTCAATATCATGCAAAATAACTTAACGAATAATTACTATTTTTCTTTCCATTGGGGGCAACTATTTTTAGGGGGAGGCATGCACCCCCACCCCATACCCCCCACTTGTCTCTGCCACTGGAAATAATCACTCCAATACATCACTCAGGTTTGGAGTGTTCTAGCCTGCTCTGTTAGCCAATAGCACCACACAGTGTTAGCATCCCAAGTGTTTAGTTTTCAATTTGACTGAATGGTTGGTTGGAGGGGGGTCTTTGACCATATAGTAACACAAACAAAAATTTACACTATAATTGATCATATCGCTCAGCCCCTAGTCCTTGCATGGAGGGCTACTTTATCAAATAATAGAATACTTGTCTTTTAATAGCCTCAGGGTGATTCTGGCCCTGCTTTGTCAGTGTTAATTTGCACAATGTTCTGGGGTATATCCATCCAAGTCCATCCTTTCTGTGGCATCATCATATAAATGATTTCAGCTTGGCTGTCATACAGTTGTAATAAAACCGTGGCTTGTACCCACCTCGTCATTTGGGAATGAATGCTTGGTTCTTGAGTCATCGATTGATTATGATTTGGAGCAGAAGATGGAGGCCGCCCTCTTAATGGTTCATGAGATTCTCTGCTCGTTTAACAGCCTGCTCTAAATCTTGGGTCTTTTGTGCGAGTAGTTTACTGATGAGTCTTTGATGAGCCAAAGCCTCACTTTTATCGTTCAGCTATAAAAATAAGAAATTACCAATGTCATTATATTAAAAGGAAAGGAGGCAGAGCTACAATATTGTACAGTGACCCACATGTATATTAAAGAGAATACTCCACCAAATTCCCTGGAATGAGCAGGTAACTAAACTGAAATTTACGGGCAGGGTGAAACTAACCTGAAATTTACGGGCAGGGTTAAACTAAACTGAAATTTATGGGCAGGGCTAAACTAAACTGAAATTTACACGCAGGGTTAAACTAAACTGAAATTTACGGGAAGGGTTTAAAAACTAAACTGAAATTTACGGACAGGGTTAAACTAAACTGAAATTTACATGTAAGGTTAAACTAAACTGAAATTTACAGGTAGGGGTTAAACTAAACTTAAATTTACAGGTAGGACTATAAACTTAAATTTAAGGTATGGTTAAACTAAACTTAAATTTACAGGAGGGTTAAACTAAACTGAAATTTACGGGCAGGGTTAAACCAAACTGAAATTTATGGGCAGGGTGAAACTAAACTGAAATTTACAGGCAGGGTTAAACTAAACTGAAATTTACGGGCAGGGTGAAACTAACCTGAAATTTACAGGTAGGGTTAAACTAAACTGAATTTACGGGCAGTGTTAAACTAAACTGAAATTAACAGGTAAGGTTAAACTAAATATACAGGTAGGGGTGGAAAAACATCCTTCATAGCGAGTTTGAGGGGAGTCTGTGTCCTTAACAAACAAGTATCATCTAAATACTATTTGTTATCCAAAATATCTTAGACAAAATTGATTAAAACATTGACAGCAGGTACATATGGATGGCCATATCCAAGCCATAAATACAAGCACCATTCTCCCAATATTTATGAAAAGTCAAGCAGAGGAGGACTTCAAGAATAGGGTTTAGTTATTTTGTTTCTTGTACAACACACTAACCTAGCTCTCTAGCATAAATTTCTGCAAGATTATTTATGTGAGGCTCTACACATATTAATATTCATGAGACTACTATTCCTGATTATCATACATACATACCCAGTATCACATCCATCAAACTTACCAAGTCTTCATACATGCTGGAAGAGTCCGGTATCGGCTGACAAACCTGAAGGCCGACTGTTCTCTGTTTTTGGCTGTTGTGTTTCTGCTCTTCGAAGGATCTCGTTACAGGAAGAGTAGTAAAGCTGTATTGCACTTGATTGGGACGGTAAAACGGAGCTTTCTCTGTGAACAACAAGAGAACAAACTTAACTACTTTGGAAGTTATATGCATGGCCTAGACACAGACATGGGGTTCCCCTCTGACTTTCAAAGGCGCCCCTCTGACTGTGATGGCCCCAATACCTGGTCTCCCTCCTGAGCTGGGAAAATGTTCTTCTTAGGACCTTATTAATACACTACAAGGCTACATTACACTGAAATGGATGGTAGAAATCTAGGCACTTTATCTGTAAATAACAAACAAAGTACATTGGAAATTATATGCATGTCCTAAGCACAGACTGTGGGGACCCCTTCTGATTCTGAGGCCCCCACTACCCTGTCTCCCTCCTGTGATGGGAAAATGTTCCTCTTATCAGCAGGACCTATATATTATTAATACACTAGCAATGTTACATTGCATTGAATGGGATGATAGAAAGGCAGATTCTCTATAAACAGCAAGTAAAACTCTCGAACTGAATCTCTTTGCATTGCCTTGGCTGTAAACTCCCCCCCCCTCTTAATTCTCCCACTCTCTCCCTCCTTCCATGGAAAGGCTGTGTTATTGAAGGACTAAACCCTATATATTTTTCTTCAACTGAATGGTAGAAAGTCACTTTCTCTGTAAGAAACATATCTATATATGCATGGATTAGGCGCAAACGCTGAGCACCGAGACCCACGTACCCTGATTGCAGTTCTTCCTTTTCTGATGGTCTGACATTTGCTTTAACACTGTCGAATTGCAACGCAGCTGCTCCTCAAATGCCTGTCGAAAAGAATCCGACACCAAAACCGACTCGACAAGCTTCTGTTTCAGTCTCTTCATCTGTATCAAAAATAGGACAGAGTTGAGATCAACTACGTGTAGGTCTGATCGGGATTTTGAAAGATCTGAAAATATGCTTAATTCTAGAGTCTTGTTTGACATTATAAAATGATATCAGGCTAACAAGAGTAATCATTTAGTCGGAGACATAGACATGTCCAGTAAATCTGAGCCAAGTTCTGAGAACCTGAACCTGAAGTCCAGAGTCAAGTCTGGCTTATCCGAGTCTGAGAGGGCTGGAGTCAAGAGCTGATTCGAGAGCCTGTCAGGGTGATCAATTATTGATCGATTGAATCTCTTAACCATAGCAGCCATATTAATTGATGCCCTAATTCCCAATAATACCAGTATCATCAATGGTTTAATATTACTTCAGATACTATCAGCCCATAATTCATATCTGATAAGCATATTCTTTTTTATATTTATAATTTGCATCATGAATATATAGCATTTTGAGTCCATCAGGTATTAATTGGCATAGCCATGTCCGAGTCCAGAACACCCAAATCCGAGTCCAGGAGAAAGTGGACTCAAGTCTGAGTCTGGTACTACACCCCTGGTCACAGACAGTAATAAGGAATATAATTTGTGAAAATTGATATAGTTATGTAGATAGGTAGATGCTACATGGTCATATGAAATTATAATATCCGAGGGCAGTGTGCAATAACAGATTGAGTCAGGAAAAAACAAGTGACATAAGTAATTTACTATAAAAAAAATGTTTGATGAATGTGATATGGAGGAATTGAGCTGATGTGCTCAAATGGCCTTCAAATAAAGCTGACAATATAATGATTATACCTCATCTTTCAAACTTCCATTTTCTTTAGTAAGTATAGCAGCGATGCGAGCACACTGACAGGGGTCCGGATGTGTTGCTCTACACATACAGGCACCAAGGACAGCAAGTCGCTGAATATAAAATAAAAAAAACTTGCTTTAAAGTGTTTAAACCTTCACAATCCAATGGTGTCTTTTGATTTTATCTTGATGATCCCACTTCGTGTTTACAGCTGAAGCATCCCCCCGCCCTTCTACTATTACTTTAGTGACATCATTAGTGTAAACTCAACATGTCTCTTTTTTACTGGACCCCCACCCCCCAAAAAAAAAATATAAAAAAATGAGTTAATGATATTTTTGGTAAGGGGGTGTTGATGGAATGACTGACTTACTTCTGAGAGGGTATGTTGGAGGTATGCCTGGTCATTTTTTGTGGTCCAGTGTTCCTCATACTCTAACCTTTCCTTGACGTCCATCCTGGCCAGCAATTCATCTCTCTCTCTAATCAGAGCTGAAAGAAACCAGAAAGCCACGAAGGCTTTGTGATTCCTTGCCATAAAGCTTCAAATTTACAGTAGTTCTTAAGTTTACCATTGTTATTTCTTCACTGCTAGCAAACGAAAATGGATTGTGTACGCACTATGATAACCTATACCGTACCATGCATGTCAAGTTTATTATAGATTAACCGTCGAAATTACCATGATTACAAGTTTTTTTTTATAGTTTGACTTTAAAATTACTCTTGACATGTTCTAAACACCAAAGGATTTCTGTACTCAACTTAAGCAACACCAACTATGAGATTAATCCAAGTTAGCAATTATTGATTTAGCCTGCATGATTACAATGTTTTCTTTGACCTCTACCTTGACCTCTCATAATAGGTTTCTTGCATACAATATAACTGACATACACACCAACTATGGGTAACCTACATACCAACTATGACATTAATCCAAGTTGGCGTTATTGAGTTGAGCCTGATTACAAGCAGCTGTCCGCGCACACACACATACACACACGCATATATACACACACCCACACGCCTTCATGATCGCATATATTCCTTTCGCCTTCGGCAAGGAATCAAAAAGTTGTAAGTTGTTATGGGATTTCGATATTTTTTTTCCATGTTGTATAACTTGATAGCTTTATATATAATGGAAACCATGATCAATTTCCCAAGCTATTATAAACACTCTTTTCAATGTCTTTTTTATGAGTGTCTGTATAATGTATGTATGTTTGTGTGTGACCCTAATCTTGTAGACATGGCATCACAATAACAACAGGACGTGGATTGATCATGTATTTGGTACATAGGTTGGTGATAAATAATAGATCATCTGTGATGGCGTCGGTGCAGGTCATATTAAGTTTAATCAGTGAGTGGGGCTTAATGTAATCTATATTTTAATGTAATCTATATTTAATGCTAATAATTAGTAAACACAGACTGGCAGTGCATAGTATGTTTATTACAAATACAATTTGTGCTGGATTTAAACCCAGACAATTTCCTAAAAGGAAAATACAAATTTATAATATCCAAGTAAATAATATAAATGAACCAATTGATATATTAAGTTCTAGAAGTTACTTTCGATATGCTCCAACATGAGATACCTGGTATATTTACATGTTAAGATATTGGAATAAAATATAAAAGAACAACTCAGAGATGGGTAAACTCAGATGAAGTTTACAGGTAGAGGTTGGTAAACTCACATGAAGTTTACAGGTAGAGATGGGTAAACTCAGATGAAGTTTACAGGTAGGGGTGAGTAAAGTCAGATAAAGTTTACAGGTAAAGGTGGGTAAACTCAGATGAAGTTTAGAGGTAGGGGTTTATGAACTAAGATGAAATTTACAGGTAGGGGTGAGTAAACTCAGATGAAGTTTAGAGGTAGGGGTTTATGAACTAAGATTAAATTTACAGGTAAGGGTGGGAAAACTCACATTTTCAGGTAGGGTTAGGGTGGGTAAACTACTACAATTACATTACAGGTGGGTCGCGGTAAACTCCTTGAATTTACCACCTACCTTACCACATGGAAGTCCCATTTCTCTTTAAGCAAATACATAATTTGTTTTTTTTCCAGATCATTAAATAATTTGTTTAAAAGTGTTTATAAAGCGTTTATTGCAAATCTTGTGGAGTTCATAGAATTCCCAGTACAGATGTGTATGTGTCTTGTCATCCAAGAACGTCCATGTGTCTAACGATTCTTGGTTTATAATTCATTTCATGATTAATTTCTGTCACTCCTCAACTCACGAGGTTTTCGGCCCACTGATAGATGCAACTGTGTCAAAGTCATCCAGAACTATGTAATTCTGAAATAAATGTAAAAGCAATTGCAATCAGTTTCAGTATGCGTACCCATGAAGGAGAAATCACTGGGTGATAGCGATGTGCGCAGACTCACTCTCTGCGTCTCGTGATTGGTCACGTGCTGTCTGCTTTGGAGTAGATGTGTCAGTACAGGTCTCCCAGTAGACTTGCCCAAGTCTCTTGTGCTTGTTTCACCGAATTAGCGCCAGTTTTCTTAAATAACGCGCCCTCAGTTATATAAGTTGAGAGATCTGTGTTGCACGGAGAGACTTGTGACAACTGGTTTCAATGACGTCACTATAATTGGTTTATAATATTATTCATTACAGCTTCATTAGCCAATGGTATCGCTGCTATAACCTATTAGTTTGGTCTTAAAATAGGTAGTAAATAAAATGAGTATGGAAATAATTATTTTATTTATTAACCTATTGGTAATTTTCTTCATTTAAAAAAATATTATACATTATTAATACGAGCTATATGATGTTTAATGTACAAACTCATAATTATTATTTATTAAATTAGC
>JAODAF010629642.1:0-21387 GCA_027574765.1 Molpadia intermedia
GTGTGGGGGGGGGTGGGGGGGGGGGGGGGGGGGGGGGGGGGGGGGGAGGGGGGGGGGGTAGGGGGGGGGGGCTCGATGGGTTGATCTTCAGGTGAGAAATATAAAAATATATACCCCAGAATGTTGCTTATGGTATCCTTCTGATTACCAGAATATAATGATCTGTATAGCAGCTTATTTAGCTGATAATCAAGTTACAAATACAACCCAGAATGTTGCGTATACCTTATGGTGTTATTCAGATTATCAGAATATACAACGTTAGAAGCTAGGTATATATAATCAGCCAAGTGCCTATATCCGTGGCTTCTGCCATTTGAATGCCAGTGGCTCCAATGTTAATTTGTGATTTTTTTTTTAATTCTTGATTATTTTTTCCTTTACCTCTGTGGGGGACTTACACGCTGTCCTAATTTGAATCGCTGCCTGTCCCCCAAAATCTACTTTCCTTCCAAATTTGGAGTAAATATGAGAGTAGGTTAATTGGAAGGAAATTGTAAAAAAAGTTCATAAACTACTAGATCGTGATAACATGGAAAGGTAGTTTAACGATGCGATTAGTGCATGTGCACGTAACTCCACTATTTTTACACCTTTGAAGTGGGCCCTCGATGATGTTTCAAATATATTCTATATTTTAAAAGGGGGAGTTCACTCAACTTGCATTATTGCCAAAATAAACTGTTTCCTTCGGAAATGTGTTCACGTCACCAGGCGATAAATCTCGTACAATTAAACTTTGCTTTTTCTTCGCTAATGAAAGAGTTCGGTCATAACTCTGTCTCGCTAACGCAAACCGACATTCGGGAATGATGAATCGGTCTTCATTTGCGATCGATAATGCCCATTGCGTTCGAGGTCCACTCCTCTCTGGAGGGTTATAATGAGCTCCCTTAGGGGCTCTCACATGAATGTCCAAGCCGTTACTTACTGTATCTTGTTTTTCTTCGTAGTGGTGATTTGGAAAGTAATGACGTTGTGTAGAGATGTAAGGCGAGTAAATGTAGATATTAAACAAATCCCCCATTGTAGAGGTGTATGTGTTTTACGCAGTGAAAACCAGGTCGATTACAAAAACAAACTTTCATCCGTTTGATGCGGTAAATTTAATGTGTAGGCTGACAGAGATCATTAAACATAACTCTAAACATGGTATGTCACGTAGGCCTTCTTCCAAATGATTGTGTAATCTTTGACTAATTACTGGGTACACCCTATGGCACATTGTAAGCTAGGCTACGTATAACCACGCTGTATGATTGGTAACCAGTTTATCTAGTCCAGCAGGCCAAGTTTCGCTTAAAACGTTTATTCAGTAATATTTAGGCCTTCTGTAAGTCATAACAGGCGAGGGGTGATATGATCATACCCAATGTCTACAAACTTTACCACCGGGATAAGTTGTATATTATTATATATATATTTCTCATTAGAATATATCGACTAAAATCTGCAAATAAATCAAATTCCTTTCATTGTGCTTGTCGATATAGTCATCATTCAGTCTTTCATTATATATATATATATATATATATATTTAAAAAATCAAAATCTCTTAAATTATATGGAATGCTTTGTCCGGATTGTTCGTTTCATTCGTCCCTAATTTTGTTGTGCATCCGTCTAGAGAGTTTCATATTCATTATCGTAGCACTGTGTAACAACAGGTAGGACCACAGTTAAGAATTAACGTTTTAATCTGTAATATCACATTACTACTTGATTGAGAATTGATTTGGATCGATTGAGTTTCCTAAAAATAGAACAAACATCGGATGACGCTGACATCCAGATGTCGTCTTGCTAGAAAGAACAATTTGACTTATTTTCTTTCTGTTTTTTATTAACAAAAGGATGATTTTCATCTATCAAAATCGACAGGCCAGCGGGTAATTACCACAGTACTGTATACTACGTAAATAAAACATCATGACGAAATTATTGATTTTTATCTTGCATTTTGCTGCTACCAACGCAGACAGGTCAGTGCAATAATGAACTTGCTCTGCTTTTGACTATACTGTTAATTAATGCGTAACTGCTTAGACACACTAAATCATACGGTTAATAATTTGGACTGAGCAGAGGGAATGCTTTACGAAGTGGCGTACCGTATCCAGGGGAAAGAGGTGGGGTTAGGGTTTGGCGTAGTTCGGATCGGAGATGGTTGCTGTATTTAAGGAGCTATGATGTTAGTTTGACGCGGAGCGCTCCTCTTTACCCATCTTCAGCAGAAACTGATGGAAAGAGAAGAGCGGTGTAAAACGCAATTAATCGATATCCTTCCCCTTTCTACACTTGGTTAACCCTGCTAAACGTGAATATAACGAAAAGAGAAGGATGTGCGGGGCTCGTTGTCTTATGAACACATGAACGAGAAAGAGACTTGTGAAGCGTTTATTTGTGAGCAAATGTACAAGGCTGATTATAGCCTACAAGGCTGGTTATACAAGGCTGATTATACAAGGCTGGTTATACAATGCTGGTTATACAAGGCTGGTTATGCGTGGATGATTATACATGGCTGATTATACATGGCTGAGTATATATGGCTGGTTATACATGGCTGGTTATAGATGGCTGATAATACATGGCTGATTATACATGGCTGGTTATACAAGGCTGGTTATACAAGACTGGTTATACAATGCTGGTTATACAAGGCTGATTATACAAGGCTGGTTATACAAGACTGGTTATACAAGGCTGGTTATACAAGGTTGATTATACATGACTGGTTATACATGACTGGTTATACTGGGAGATACTAAGACTAAGATTTTCTAAGGTTATAAATAGCTTGG
The DNA here is from genome assembly GCA_027574765.1 of Molpadia intermedia. Lineage (NCBI taxonomy): Eukaryota > Metazoa > Echinodermata > Holothuroidea > Molpadida > Molpadiidae > Molpadia > Molpadia intermedia. The sequence continues at coordinate 2,805 of JAODAF010629642.1, forward strand.
TAATGCTGACATAGAGCTCGGCATACTCGTATAAAGAGTTGACATGCAGACAAAGAATATGACAAGCTGACAGATTTTGACAAGCTTACATATATTGTACACGTTGACTGCTCGATGTATAGACTAGACATGCCGACATAGACGTAGACATGCGTATATATAGAATGGAAATGCTGACATACATGCAGGTCGGCATGATGATATAAACATTAGACACGCAGGCAGCGCTTATCATAATGATATACATATTGAACATGTCGGCAACGACCTCGGCATGCTGATATAAGATAGTATATGTCGACATAAAGCTCGAAGTACTGATATAAAGATTGAACATGTCGACACAGAGATCGACATACTGATATAACGACTGAACTGGTCGACATCGAGATCGAATGCTGATATAAATATATACAATACAACCACCTACTATAATTTAAAATTTAAAATTATAGCAGGGCAAAGAAAGTAGGTTGCAAAACATTGAAAAAAAAAACGGAAAGCCTAAAAGGATATATAATGAACGGTACCCCAAGTTTGAAATAAAACAACGTTATCTTATATCGTTAGTATGGAAATTAAGAACTGCACAATAAATTAAGTGATTATATCGCATCGGAGACTAGAATAGAAGAGCAAAACAACGAATCTCACCCATCCCCAATAAGAGATAATAAAATACAAAGACGCCACAACCTACAATATGGCCTCCTAAAACTCCTTAGTCCGTCTTTACTAGGTCATATAAATATATTGTCGTGTCGCTGAATTGTGCAATTTGTTACTGGACTATACTTACCATAACACATTTATGGCTTCGTAATTGTGTTATTTACTTCATTTCACGCGTAGATAAGAATTTGACCTAAACATGGATCGCCTGGGTCTGTAATCTGAGACCAATGCATCGGAACAGCTGGTGACTATACATTGCATAAGTATCTTGTATCGGGGGCGCTTCCTTGCATTACACCACGAGGGCAAAAACATGATCATTAAATTTCTATGAGAAAAGTGATTTGAAAATAAGAAACTGATTGCCAAAGTGGAATCATGCTTTCAATTTTGTGGAAACGGAATATTGTTCTCGGTCGGTCGGAACTAAGTCGGTTGTTTCATTCCTATAGGACCCAAAATAAGAACAGTTTGGTCCGAGAAGAGCATATCTCTATATGTTTCGCTCCTGTGGCCTGAAAATAATCTTGAATTTTCGTAGGTGTTTCTCAAATATATCAATCACTTGAAGTAAATAAGCATTTGGCGTAAAAATAATAGATATTTTGGTACCAAATTTCTGGTTTGTGTGCTGGTGGATATTTTATGAGAGGGGTATAGGTTCAAACAAATGTTTATTTTTGTGTATATATAACTTTCTCAATAGCTTTCTCGAGAAAATGAAAAGCGAGGAGGTATATTTTTTCTAAGGTTTTAAGTTTTATGGTTTATTTATGAATTCAAACTCTCATTTGGAGGATACACGCGACTCAACAAAATGTTCTCACTAAATATCCACAGTAATATTCTCCAAATTGCTTAAACTTAAATAAATGCAGATTTTCTTTAAAGCAAAACAAGATAGAAATATACGTTAATTGAGACACACCAAAAAACGTTTTAATTAATATTCATTTCCAAGTGACTAATTTAAATGTACTACATATACAGATATCTAAAGATGTGAGACACATATAAACAGCACAGTATATCGTTCATTTCTTATTAGATTATCTACCATGTGTAAGTTTTCCTAATTGTACCCTTGTTGATATTTATTGACTGTTACCAAGCCAAAAATGAATTATGCACCTGATATGATAACGTATGCATATCATTGAGTTAGCTTGAGTAAAAGGATTTCATTATTAAGCATTTTTTTAAAAGACAATGACAAAATTAAACCACATTATTTTAATTGGCATTCATTAGCTTGATTACAAGTTTTCTTTTTTAATTTTGATCTTTGTTAACTTTTGACCTTCAATCAAATCAAATCAATTGTTCTTTTCAAATAGGTATCTGTATGCTGTTGAGAATTGTACATATTGTTATAACGAAGTAGAGACCATTCAACATTGTTTTATTACTGATATTTGTAATTATTTGTATAACATATTTGTTTATGTGTTAATAATGGGAAAGAGAAAACTCATTATTAACGAAGAAATGAAATATTACAAGGACACATATTAAGAACTACAAACAAAATGAATCTCCATATTAGTGTTTTAAAAGGTATAAACACGTGAAGACCGATCAGCCTTGTCTTATGAATTAAGAAACAAACTTAGAATTTTCAAAAAGACATTTTAGGCGCGTCGGAGATCAAAATATGTTTAGTCTATTACAATATATTTTATACTACTATTTAAAAATTTGATATATTATATTTGGACATGTCTACTTTCTGATATTGCAGTCAAAGTTAACATTATACCCCTGTAGCCCTTTCAACATATGGTCTAAACATTCATAATGATCTCGAGTAACTGTAATGGCAGGCAATTCATCACTGTCCTGTCAACCACAGAGGTTCTTCTTCTTCAATGGAAGCTGATACTATAGTATCAAGGAAATCTTTGCCAGATCCAAGAAATAGAATGGTATCTGGGATGGAGATATAGAGAGAAAGCCATTGTGAAGAGGGAATGTGTCGGCCATAATTCTGAAACGAGTTGGCAGCAAGCATCGCACGTTGAACAAAGAATTCATAGGGAAGAAATTGCCAGATGGAAAACCCCTAACTGGCTCAAAGGTGAGCCTCATTGAGTCAATGATGAACAAATTACCCCATTACTCTGGGATAGCGATACGCCGCAAAAAAGGCAATTTGACTGAGATGAAGTATGATACATTCAGAGGCTGTTCTTCTTCACTGTGATTCCACAGATGGCCAACCACATCATGATATGTGTAATGACGAATGGTACAATCACAAGTACAATCATCGATTGATTCTGTGGGGAAGGTATGAATCCCTTTGTAACGACGACTCTCCGAAGAAGTGTGTAGACTGTTACACACAAAATCAAAATAACAAAATATTGGTGCTGCCAGTGCTATATGTCAATTTAACGACTAGGCACATTCTAGCTGATATCCCGGTTAGGCGTGACCAATAGTCTGAATACCAGTAGATGGGTACTTCTGATGGACACAACTCGGATCACTGTCAGTGACCGTCAAACTGAAGACACTACAAAGACGCAGGGGAGAAGCTCAGAGCCATCAGAAAAGGTTTAATTTGCATACCAAAATAAGGAAGCAGACATTTATGCCACATGAACATACTAAATACCGATAGAGGAACACTTGATGTGTTCACTAAAACATGCATGGGAATGGATGGTGCGTTAAATGTAGGATCGGCATAATGTTTCATCGCATTTTACTGAGGTTTATATTATTAAAGACTAAAACAATTGTAACTATTAATGGATTTTTGTTAATATTTTCGCGAAAGACAGCTAATTAATTGGTGCAGGGCATGCACAAACTTGATAGAGCTTGACTCCTTAGGGGTCAATGCGACGTGAATGGCTGCTGTGTAAAAATAAATTATATTATATTTTATGTTTACAAAACATGTTTGAAGTTCATGTGCCTGTCCTCATTGTAATCGTTATTTTGTATACCATGTGGGGTAGGATTTTTCTAATATCTCATATTGCATATTTCAGTTAACATATTTTGCGCTCATTAATATGCGCATACTAATTACATGGCTTGCATAATCATTTTTTTTCTTTTGTGTCCCCATAGGTTGATGTCTTACCCACATATTTTGATATCTTTCTAATGGACTATAAATCACCTTAGGTCGTTATATCTTACTAAAGTTTTAGATACGGCATTGTATTACATTTGGATACATATCGGACAAAGGCAAATATTGCACATGATTTGTTGATTGCATGCTTTATGTACTCTATTTATATCAGTAAATTGATACCTTTAATTCCTCATAATAAGCACTTTTTGCCTGTGGCAAACTCAATCCGATGTCATGATAACATATGACATCAAAATTTGTAGAAAACAGCTTAACCAAATTCATCGATCTTGTCAAGTTTTCATATACTAACATTTTCAAACACTATAAAAAGATAATCAATAGCCTACATTTGAAATGCAGACCGCCAATATGAACATCAAATATTGATCACCAGTTTTATTAAAAGAACCTTTTGTCGATGAGTTATAGGAATTAATTAAATTAGAGTGTAGTAAAATAGCATTACTACGTGCATGACCTACCGTACGATGCATGTACTTTTGTGACGTCGTGATATTGGAACGCAATGACAACAATAGTTCCAATTTAAATTAATTAAAGATCGGATCCTGATACTCGTTTTAGGACAAGAGGTCGTCCACTTAACTATTCATTAATGCATTCGTTTTCACATGTCACATATGGTCTGACATTTGAACTTTTTCATGATCGAATTTTCACAAATGTTCCTTCCTGTACAAAGCAGTTTAAGAGCACAATACTGGAACGACTGTCTAGAGACAACATTGGACTTTGATGACACCACTGTCGGCGCACTAGCGGTACCGTCTATATCGTACTTTGGGTTAATGTATTTACCGCGACATATTTCCCATGCGGTCTGTCACAGAACTACCGTACCCCTTTAATGCCATCATTTATAGTACAGCGTGAATACCCTGCTGATTGGCCAACATCATTTAGCTTATCCGTGGTGTCATGGATAACACTTCAATTAAGGTCACTAATTACCTAGAATACTGCATGCGAGAATCTTAATGCAGAAATTGAATCACATTTAGATCAATCAAATCTCCCATAGGGTAACATGATTTTATCAACTGGGTTAAGTGATATATTAATCATATAGTATTCCAGATTATATATACAAGCTAATTTAAAGAATAGCCTATTGATACATCATTTTATTTGGATTAGCATTATCGAAATTCGATTTCTGAAATCCCATCGGGAAAACAACCTCAAATTTATCATACGAGTCAGAAAGAAGTCTATGTTATACGTCACGTGCCAGATGAACAAGAATCGACTATCTGGCTGTGTGTCTATGATTACTTTCCATGAATCTTTAAGACTGAGTTATTTTGGACCAGTTTTGGAAAATAAAATCACCCAAGATATTCTGATGTAATAAGGTGCTAATATTGAAGACAGACCGATAAATTGACAGTGATCCATATATGAATTGCATTGAATTGGTATAATTTAAGCGTTGGATTTATAACAGGAATATTTTGATATTCGAAAAGAGCACTAAAAATAAGCTGAATTTTTTGATACTCGATATTTAGGAGAATGTATTAGTGACAAACTGGTAACTGAACGGCAAATGTCTTGATGTTGGAGGAACAAAATATGTATGACGTTTCAAAATCAGTTATATTTTGTCGGATTGTACTGATAGGAATGCGATTATATTACTCACAGACGTTTAGGTGCGTTGTTGAAGTCCGAGATATCGTATGGACATAACCATACGCTAGGTTCCATAGCGTCGTCATTTCTAATCTCAGTGTTATGTTCGTACTGTTTTTAGGAAGTCAGGACCTATAAAACCCAGAATATGATAATAATAGTCATATATAGGCCTATTATAAATACATTTCTTGTGTATATAGCGTGACCAACGTTCTCTAGATCGCTTTACAAGAATCAAACATAGAAAATCAATGACGTTGCAAGAAGCAGATTACAAAGAATAAGAAGAAAATATTCTTAAGACAAACGACACTCAGGTACCAATGTAGACATCTTCAACAATTCTATTCTTCATCATTAAGAAAAGTCTCTATTTTATTATATTTAAGGGCAAAGGCATTCAATGAGAGGGAAAATCTGGAGTCATAATTTACTATACCGAAAAATTCAAGCATTTTGGTTCGAATCTATTTTCATTTATTTGAAAACATTGTATTTAGAGCGAAATTATGACGGAAATCTAATAAACGTGCGGGAGAGAAAGCAAGTTTTATGGGTTTTTACACAGTCTGCAGTATGCAACTTGTTGCACTTAGCCTATTTCTAAATTTACTTGATATAATTCGACGGAAACGGATCTTCCACTATGTGTCTTTCATTTATATAATGCCTTGGTTTTCAACCTTTTTCTCTTTTTTTAAGCCTAATCCAAGAAAACATAACCAGTGAAGACTAATTCATTATTAATTGTATTTTGTATAGAAAAATTCGGGCGACACTCAAACATTTCCAAACGACCCATACAGGAGTATAGTGTATACTGTATTCGACATATATAATTGCGAACTTCACACGCCTCCCTTAAGTCTGATAGTTCACGACATTTGCAACGCTTATTTAGAACGTCTGCGTAATTCTTCGTAGAAACATAGTGACGTCGAGAATATATAGTAGTAGCAGTATATTGAATAATTATTATAACCTGTGAAATATCGGTCCAGCAGTTTAATATTTCGACGAGATAGCTACTATTCAGGAATGATTTTGGCTTACGGTCCTATTTTGGTTATATTCACTTTAACGTCTCATTGTACATTAGAACTGGACATTCGTTTCTCGTATCTTTTATGTGGACAATTGATAGGCGTTACAAGACTCGTCTACTTAATAATAGTTCCAAAAGTTTTATTTTAAGTGATCAGCAACAAATCAACAAGTTTGTTTATACATCAAGCTGATCTTTCTTCGTATGATTTAGGCTCTTATGTTTGCGACCAGTGTGTAAAGTGATTGTAACTCGTCCCTGTATGGTACGGTATGGCCCGAGATGAGCGAACCTTCCGGGAAACCCCATTGTTACCCGTATGTATTCTGGTGACATGAATGGTGTCAGAGGTTAATCCTACTATATATCGTATTTCTAAATTATCCAGTTGCAGCGGAAACTGCTGACCTGATAGAGGCATAATGATGGATTTAGAGGGATAAAAGGTCAAATTTGTCTTTCGGTCATAATGGGAATGATATGGATTAAACAAATCTACAAGTATGTATTACGATATCTAAGATATGAAGTCCACGGTGGATTTGCTACCAAATGTGGGGATATTTCGAATTTTGAAAATTGAGTAAGAATTTCCTGAGTAGCAACATTTCGAAATAACAGAAGTTCCGGGCACTGGGAAACTCGTTTGGATGCTCCAAATTGGCTATTGTTATGATATATACTTGCTTCAGATCAACCAATTCTGTTCTATGAAGTCAAAGACATTTATTCGTTTAACAGTTACTCACAATGCCAGTCAACATGGTATGTTACAATGAACCTACCGGTGCGCAGCATGTTCCACCTTATCATGATTCTAGACATTCTTTAATATGTTCTCGAGTAGAACTAAGTTTAACGTTGTTGTCTTTGTGAGAAAATATAATAATTAACTATTTAACAACGTCCACTTTCACTGTTAAATCAAATAAAATTACCGAGAACTGCTTGTGTGTTAACTATCAACCATTAACAAACAACATATAAAGTCAAGTGTTACAGAAGCACTCGAATTCCTTAAGCCTGAAGCCGTTTATTACAAAATAAATTTGCAAATCGTAAAGTACTTAAGATCTAAGAGCTTCATATTTCCGTTGTGTTTGTTGCATTATCTACGTCCATGCGAAATTTAATTAATATGAGTAGAGGTAGATGACCAGTGTTGTGGACAAACCTGTAAGTTTAAGCAGTGTCATAAACACCGGCCAATTGCCCGCCCACTAGTTTAATCAATACCTTTGGAAATATTTGAAGTAGTGAAGAATATGACAGATAATGTATATGGTCTAAAATCTAAATATATCATTGTTGAGAGCGGCCCTGTGTTTTGAAGAACAACATGTTTGAAAAACGTTACCGATAAATACAAGAGCCACTTAACGGGTGTTAATTTTATCATCATAATTACAATGCGCACTTTGCACTATCATATTGATCACTCTATTGCCAAAAATCAAAATAAAATCTTAGTGCAACTATAAACCGCAAAGCCCTTTTATATTTGTTTAGAGTTTTTAGTATTTACGTGTGGCTTGAATTACAACGGCTAGCCGTCTACCAAGATTGTCAAAAATACTTGATTCATAAATTCATAAGATGTTGAGGTTTTCATGAAATAAAATAAATTTAAGTTTTAACTTAGGTGTTATGTTGACCTTCTATATTTGTGATCGTAATAACGTGTGACTTGTTATAAGTTAACTATATAGATAAACCTGAGATGCAGAATATACTAGTGATTAATTTTGAGTTCCCTAGAGTGTGTGCGTATCCTGCTAATACAAATCGATACAATCATTGAGTTTCTTGTTGAGGGATTGCCTGAAATATTCTATAAGAACTGAAAATAAAACGCAAAAAAGTAACATGAAATATATAGTAACCGTCTGGGTCAATGAACGAGAGAATTAAATACTATGCATCATACGCATGAAAGAAAATAGTTCTCGAGGGAGGTTGTTTAGTCAAATGTGAAAACAATTATTTCTATCCATAATGAGGTGAATTTTTCTTGAAAATGTCATATTTGTCGTTTGTATATTATTTTATAGAGATCTCCACTTACAAGACAGGCGGCACTAATGTAAAATATATTGTATTGTGTTAATTAATTTTTGATGAAATTATTACCGTAGCAATCAACTCATAGTTAAATAACAATAATGTTTGCAAATAAATGAACTAAACTTCTGTTATGGAAGGATATCTCTCAAACTAATAATACCACGTAATTGATTAAATAACATTTAGCAAAGCTAAATAATTACCATATATGCACATATATCCTTAGTATAAGTTAATTTTTTTCAAATATGAATTGGGATTTGTACTATAGAAGTCAACGAACGAACTCTGGTAGGAGGAAACATGAAGGGAAATATTCGTGAACATTTTGGGGTTTTGGCTTTTTACTTTAACTTATTGATTGACATTTTCCTGCATGTAGTTTTGAAGTCGATTCATATATTATATTTTTTAACAAATCCTGTGTAATCTTTAAAATATGGCGGTGGGTAATCTCTCCAGACCCATAACTTTACCCCTGGTGGCGGGGTCTTTGTCATGGTTTGCTCTTCCCACTCACTAAATGAATTTTGTTAATCTTACTGTTGCTACAATTGATCTAATTAGTGCACTTGACCTTATCCCATTCATCGAGACGGTAAACATTTGAATGTACGCATCCTTAAGTTCTTAACAATTTAGGTAATCGCTTAGCGTTTAACCGGCTTTTTTATTATTATTATTGTTTTTAATAATTTATTAACAGGCCACATAAGTTTGCCGTAAATTTATGGTTTTCCCTTTACTGGTATTAGGGTATATATAACCTCAAATTTCAGAAATAATCGGTCAAATGTGCGGATACATTGTTACTTTATCTTTCACATCAGGATATTCCGTGGTGTTTCATTGCGACTCCCATCAAGTTTTGTTATTTGTCATTCTCAACTAGGTTGCGTTGCTTCTCAGTGTTTTAAGTATTAGGCCTAAATATAACCAGAGTTTGACTAGTATACAATATTGCTAACGTTAATATTCCATCGTATATTAGAAACGCATATAAATAGTCATTCAAACCTTTCTACAATTGTCAAGGATTAACGTTAGGCTAACGTTAGCGATTTGTAATTATAATTTATAATTATTAATCCATACATACCGTGTGAATCTGTATGCATCTTGTATTTGTAACTTAGAAGGTATGCATGTTTTTTTTGCATGTAGACCTAAGACCATGACGATTTCACCATGACAACACACTGAAAATACTTATTTCACAAGCGTACAATTTATTCGTAAACGTACAATTTTATTTACCGTAACAATAAATTGCAAACTTCATAATGAATTCAAACATTATTGTATGATGTATCATGTATGGGTTCCAAACTCTTACTGTAATGTATGGACCGTCGGCTGTAAGTCGACGTCATACAGAGTTATATTATATTGGATGTAAAGTTTACAGTATATAAACTACACAAGTAATATAGATACATATATATGCATTATGGTCATATACGCTAACTAAACTGACAGGTACGGACATTCAAATACAAATGTGACGAATCGAGTCAAAATATCTCCATGTTTAAACTAAAATTACAACAAAAACTAATTGGGTGAATATCATCTACAGCCATAGTTCTCAAACTAAAATTACCCAAATTTCGGTCACCCAGCACAACTTGTTATTCTTGAATGGTTATGCGTTCTGTAAAGTTTAGATCGCCATAGGATTAGATTCAAAACAAGCGAGTCACGATGGGAAATACAATAAAGAATTAATCTATGTTCATATTTGTATCATTTGTATTATTAATTGATCGAATCTCCAGGTAACCATGTTAATATATAATATACTTATTATCTCTTTAAAGCCGGTTCCGGATGCGGTGCGACATTGCTTTCATGTGTGTCGGTCTTTGCAAAATGAAAAATAAAACAACCAAACAGTTCAAATTCGAGACAGCTAGGGTATAGATAAGGTATATGTTATATTTACATCATCGATTGGAAATTGCTCTATCAACAAGTGTCAGCTCCTTTCCTCAATTTGTTTTTATTCAGGCCATGCGTCTTCAAAATATGAACATCTCCACGAAAGATTATCCGAAATATGAAATGCGCCTAAATATTTTACATTTACGAAATCTCTGTTTACACGGATGGGCAGTCAAGCGTTCTGCATTATATATATTGTGTTGTCTTGGTTTGCTTGGAACATTCATGCATGACAAGCCGAGGTGTCATAGCTGAATGGCTTTAGGGGGTTGACAGATTGAAGGATGGATTCTGGCATCCGGTGCTTGCGGCCGGAGTGGGCCAGTTTTGGGAGGGTTATTTAGACGCTAGTTCTTAGCCATTCCAACTGAAAGTATCTAACATATGTGTAATTTCAAGGATATAGATAGATTATAGATATCGCAGTGTGTAGATTATCAAATACTATTAATGCAATTTATAATCTGTTACAAATGCACTTTTTTCATGTATAATTTACTTTCGACCATATATATATAAACAGTCGTTTTATTCCATTATTTGTTTCTTCTCAATATAGTGTACACTGAGAAAATATATGGACATAATAAACAATCAAAATCGATTATGATTTTTAAGATCATACTTTAGAGTCCGCTTAAATGTTGATTTAAAGGCAACAGTTGTAATATCTATTGGCAGAAAGAGGCACGTGTACGATGTTAGTACGAATTTAAATAACATGTAGATTGTTATCCATTATTTTCTAGATAGTTGTGTGCTGTGTTTGTGGACAACACTGCTGTAGTTTGTAAAATGGGTCATGATATATATAGCTTAATTAATAAGCAAACAAAAACACATAATAATAATTAGAGCGAAAATTTAATAAATTTCATACCATATTAATGATCGTATAGGTGGATTGATTTCTAAAGAGACCTCAGTTGATAAAATTAATTTTTTAATCTAACATTGAGTTTTACATAACTTTCGTTTTCCAGAAAAATTGTCATAGTATATACCTTTTTTAATTTAAAAGCAATGAACCAACTTTAATGCTTCAGAAAATATAAACAAATCACATTCTGAAGTAAACAATTTACATACTATGGGGGCTCTCAGTGCCCGCCATACTCCGGGACAATGTTATACGTTATAATCACCTCCCATAGCTTGATCACTGTCAGGTCAAGTTTCTTTGTCTGATAAATTAGTCCCCAATCATGTAACGTAAAAGTAGTAACTTATGTTAACTTGTATTTAGCTTCCGCCACACTCCTCACAATATTACTTTGATGTTCCGGGTCTAAGGAATAAAAGTTATATTTAAACAAGTAATTATAATTGTAAAATATGTATAATTCAACGTAAGCACATGTATTTTGGTCCAGAATTTTATAAGTGTATTATCCTTTTGCGGTTATGCTGCACGAAAACTACAATGGACACAGGCAGCAGCAGAGTAGATACCAAACATGTCTTTACTTGTTCACGCGGAGCTCGTCGATGCGCTGCTTACTGGCTTTTTCGAGCATGTGCACGGGTTACCTGATCGTGAAAGCTATTAGGTAACCCCTGGAATGTGCAAACAAGATGTTCAAGTGACGCCATAAGGCCCCTGGAATGCCGTATGTTTTAAGCTTAAAAATCGGTATTTCAGGGCCTTATGAACTCTTTGTGTGCACATTCAGGCACAGAAACTATATAATCGCAGTCCATTTAACATTATTCCTTTACAGTGATGCATGGGGATGATCGTATTTAGCTAGCTTGCTTGGTATTTCAGTTACATGTTTGATGTAGCGAACATATAGCACAGTGGTTGAGATGCTGCTTATACTGGATGTTTAAAAAGTTGGTTGGCAATTTATATCTTGACGTTTCGTGTCCAGGGCGGCATAGTCATATTAACAATCTGTAAAATTTTAGAAGCAGCCTCATGCCCATATGCTTGCCATTCAGTCGTGCTGAAACAAACTATATAGATAACAGCTTCACAGAGCTTGATCACCTTATGGATACTGCCAGAAGTACATATATGTCCAGTATACTTTCCAATGTTATCAATTAGCCTGTAGCATAGTACCATTATCCCCTGGAGGCTCATTTACATGTACAATCGCTTGGGCTATATTTATCAAGGGAAGTAAATTATAGCCTCAGGCATTTCACTGGTTTCCAATTTTCAGGAAAACTACTGCTTCCTGTCATAGGTAAAATAATCTTTGCAATATACTACTTCTGGTCAATACTTTATGCTGTGTTATTAGCGTAACTCGTCATTAAGCTGCAACCTATGTATAAAGAGTGAATGGGTAACTATATAAAGCTAATTTGGACCTATAGGTATGGGTTGTGACCGTGTGGTCATCTTCCGGTGTCTCTCTTTTTGTTATTAAATACATGCGAGCATGATTTTAGATATATTTACGATGCTTAACTGGATGTTTAATTTGTCGTCACTATTCTTAGTAAAGGCTACAAGCGTATATAAACATGTCACTTCATATTAAAAAATGCAATTATCACATCCGTATGACGCAAGATTAAGATTATATTGCAGATAAGAAGGAGTAAATCAATAATTATGCGGAACTTAAGTGGACAAACTTACATATCATCAAAGAATGACATCAGAGGGTCACAGAATGGCCAAGGCAATGAGGACAGTCTCAGAATAAAGTTGTTTTGTACAAAATCACCTTTGGCAAGAGCAAATGAACGAGTCAGCAAAAACAACTGAATAAAAGTGATTGCTGGCATTTTCTTTGAAAATGAGAATTAAATTCTGAACTAAAAACTATCAACTTAATGGAACTGGTTTTAATAAAACTAGTTATTAAGACAATATAATAATTGTGAGTAGTATGCGTTAGTCACTTAAATCACATCATCTAACTCGTAAGCGCATCTAATGGTGATGTCATATTAAGTTCATGTCTCAAATTAAAGTACAGAATTAGAGATGTAGATTTTATTATTTTTACCAACTTGGAATTAAAGTACGTCGTAGTAATCAGCAAAGGTGACTGATGGTATAGTCAACAAGAGATAATGACCATGAGTCACCTCGCGTGCCAGGTGCTAACAATGACGTTTTTTTTTCCAATGCGCATGATTTATTAATTGATGTTCACTTATTGCGAGTTCAACGTATCTTGTACTTTTAAAAAGAATTGTTCACAAGCAAATAGTCTAGTCTTTCTTTCTCTAATCAAGTTTCAAGCTTTGTCAGTACAAATAAGCTGAAAGATGGGAAAGTATTGATTTGAATTTCAGAGACGTTTTCGATTCTTGACAGAGAGTATATAGAGTCTTCTCATAGCGCCCTCTTTTATCACATTCAGTAACAATCTCGAATTATAACTTATACCCCGATAAGATATCGTGATCTAACACAGACTCGCTTCTCGTTCATTTCATCACATGGTTTTTACTCGCCACCTAGTTTGGATTTAAATGCACGAATTTAATCAACTGTTGACAGACAGTGTCTGATTGGATGAAGGCAGCCATCGACAGGTATATTTAGAACAAGAAACGATATATTTGGAGATTCTATCTTTCTTTCAGCCCCATTGATCGATTTTTCATGTGTAGCAGCCAAGAAAGAAAAAGTTCAACAAGAAAGCACCGTTGAACGTGCTATACCAGGAGGCGTTACCCATTAGGAAGATCCAGGAGGCAAGCTTTTCGTGTGAGTACACTTTTTAAATTAATTTACAAGCTTGTATTTCAAAACAGTCAGCCGAAAATGGGAAACTAAAAGAAACATATATAGGGATACCTTTTGTTTGTTTAGAAACATTACTCTTTGCCATTGGGTGTTAAGTGGTGGTATCGCTTGTTTTGGTATGATCTAATAAAATGCAAAAACATTCCATAAAATGTAAAACTGGTATTGACAGATTTTTAACGATGCAGTGGTAACTTAAAACTCCATAGGCCTATGCCTACTTAGACGAATTGTTTGATCGACATATATATGCACCTGTCTATGTGCACTATGTATAATGTTTAAAATAGTAAACTATGAGTCATTATTTTTTTATATTTTAATCTACCTAACATTAACAGGGCGTCGCCCAGTTCGAGCGTTTTGTCACCCAAAATGTTTAGCATAATGCATTGCTCCTCCCCCTCATCTTAAATGATTCGCCATACACCACTGGATTACATGCACCATATGGAATATTTAGAGTAAATATTTTATTAACAGCCGACAAAAATATGTGGAATACTTCATTCAAAGACAGTATATCTCCAAGAATCAAAAGCAATTTGAGTTGCAATATTGTTGTTGTTTTTTGTGTGTGTTTTTTGTGTTTTTGGGGGGTTAGCGATTTGCACAACTTTTTATGTAGGCCCTACATGACCTAACTTTTGTTACGTCACGGTTTCTTTGTAGGCTTCGGGACTGATTACCTCGTATCATATTCATGGGTTGGTACTGTATAACCTACAATAAGTGTTACTGTGCTATAAAATGTTACCGTTACTACGTTATTCTGTATACCATGTACATATTTATGGTCACGATATGCGTACCTTGTACCACCAACACGTGTGCTATATAGATTATCACCACTTGTGTGTCCCTATTCCATCACAGACGAAATATTGACCCAAAACAGATTTCTTGAAAACTAAATATTCGAAATTCTGAGACATGTTTGAATTCAGTAGGATTTATTTCAAGGAAAAACGCTTGGAAGGTGAAGTGCGTTTTATTTCATACGTGCGTGATGTTTCATATGAGTAGGACTAACAGGTTCGTGCCGATTGGGGATGAAAATTCTTTAAAAATCGAAGTTGGTTTATTGGTTCCTGCCGTTTGTACTTCCTCTAGGTCACGTGATGAACTACATTTATTATGGCTTCAACAAGTTGTAGGCTATTACTGACGTCACTCTTGCTAGATGGTGGTAAAAAAGGTTTATAAAATTAACCCAAAAATATCTAAATTGACAGTATCAGTATTTGGGAAGGCAATGGTATAATCAATGTAACTTCAGTGTATCAGTTCATTGGTTAACCCTTCCTGTGCCAAGCAGTTTCCAGGGTGCAAAACTGGAACGACGGTAGGCTGTAGATTTAGATACAGCATGGTCCGACGCGGCATCCGTAGACTGTCGATCACGTGATAACAATATCTGGAATTCTCTGTCGGCCTGCTCGAACAAACCGGGCTACTTTTTGGTCCCCTTTGACTGAAACGGTAAAGTTGACTAACCTTCCTGTGATGATAGGCGGAAGATCGTTGGCAAAACACAGGCCTCTTAAAGCGTTCAGTCACGCAGCCCGATGACGCCTGCACGAAATACAATGGGTCATCCGCAGACTACGTAGATCAGGTGATATTTTCTTGTCAGAAGACCAAAAACCGGGCAGTTACGTTAGTTTTGAGTTCCGCGTGAGTGTGTAAAGACGTATGTGATTGTTGCTCTCCTCTATGCCAGAAACTCTTATTAATTTGTTCTCATATGATTTATTGCATAGTCATATATCCAACCATAAGAAAAACTTATTATTTTATTTATATAGTAGCCTATATGTGCAATTTCTCTTTTATCTTCTTAGAATTAACTAAAACAAAAACAATATTTTTGCCTATCATTCATCAAATAAATTCAGCATTTTGTAAGTGTTCATCTAAATAATATTGTTCTGGCAGAAATATTTAGAAGTTGAGTAAATTTTACTAAATTGACGCTTGAGATTATTTGCTGTGTTTATGGTATATTATTGTCCACAACCACCGGTAGAGTATATAATGCTGTTAAATAGCTACAGATGTTTTCTGTTCAGAACCAAATTAACAATCGTTTACATTACCAACTGGTCATTATGCATTAGCTAATATTTTGAATGACGACCGAAGACATTTCGACCAATCAGAAAACACAACCGAAAGCGACATTCTGGTTTGCCGAGGATACCATATTCCTTTTAATAAGACGGTAATGGCTATTGAGATATAATTCAGAAATATTGGGTTACGTCAGGTTCTATATCTTTTGCTGTAATGTCTTCCACTGGACAGCCGTACAACACGAAGTTCATTTATCAAAAAAATCCTTGTTCAAATAGGCGAGTCCTTTCAAATATAGCTTACACGGTTAACTCTACCTGGTCACTCAATCCGCCGCCCGGCCTCATGGTATGGATACCTGTACGTTGCGCAGAAGGTCCTGGGTTCGCGCGCCGGTGGGTTTGGCAACTAATTGTAAAGAGTGGTATTAATTGTAACCGCCGTTTTAATGCTGCCTCCTGTTCTCGATATATTGATTTTGTTTTTTTGACGAGAGTGTTCCTTATTAAACTATGTGTATGGCAAATACCCAAAGTATAGCCGTACTTGTTTTGTGTGAGCCTCTAGCAAAGCATTCCTAATGTTACGTAACGTTTCACACGGTTAACACTCCCTGTACCGACTCGACCGTTTAGGACTGCTTGATACAGGAACAGCTTGGTACAGGAAAAATACGAAATGGACGGTACCAGTGATGAATTTCACGACGGCAATATCATCAATGCAAGCGTATTGATTTAACATTCACTGTACCGACTCTAGCGTTTTAGTCGAACGTTTGTAGGTTCACGCGAGCTCAAAACTGAAAGTAATAACCCTGGTTTTCGCGCTGGCAAACAAATTATTCCAGTGATTGTTATGACGTGATCAATTATAGCCTACGGATGCCGCGTCGGGCCATGCTATTTCCAGATTTCCGGCAGACCGTCGATCCAGGGCACGCCATGAATAAGCTATAGTGCCCTGCCTTCCTCTCAAAGGGAAAACTTATTTTATCAGTTTTTTCAAGTAGGATTGGCTCCTAAAATGAATGTAAAAAAAAGGATTCTGTGATCAGAATTATAATAAGCCAGAGTTTGTTGTTTATTTTGTTTAAACAATGTTTTCTTGATTTTTATATTTTAAAATAAACAAACCATTTATTCGCTTTAAGGACTATTCACGGGTGCTAATGTCTACAAATCATAACTTTCATTTATTAATTATTAATCTAACTCTACATAATAATGGTTTCCTGCTACTCGGCGAATTTATTTGAAGTTGAAATTGATTCATTTAACCAAGGTTCTCTAATCGTTATCTTGAGTTACATTGCTTGTATAACTATTAATGATGAACATGGGTACTACCAGATACTGTCCAGGGACCAATAAATGGCACCTGGATCTTCTTTGTTCGATGTCTATTCGCATTATTTTCAATTGCTATTTAACTAACACGCGGTTAGTGTGGCGGAATGTACAGGTGGTTACGCTTACATGAAATCAGTATTTCTTGTCAATGTTGGACATGGATGGTGTTGTGACGAATGGTTGCCATTAATATTATCGACACGCTGAAAATCGCTTGAATTCTCTTCAAATTAAAGCAAATAATTTTGTTTCGTCCCAAAATAAACTGATTATTTACATGATTTGTGCCTACATGGATGTTTCGTTTCAATAATAGCAACCATAACTGGATATAGATGCTGTTGTGACGAATGGGTGTCTTTAGTATGATCACAAAATCTATTGCAATTGGAAACTCGCTTCAATTTCATGCAAATTAAAACAAATTACAAGTGTTAAGGAAGTATCCATAGCCTATATATACACACTCACAACAGGTAGGTCTTCATGTATGCATGTAAATGCGTTAACGTGACACATTATATATGGGCGACACCTTAATAGTGTTAATACACTTGTAAGGTGTTAATATGAGTATGTGGGCTTTTCGACTGACAGTGAACTAGAGTCTTGAGTTGTGTCAGGTTTTAGTTCCTTGCAACAATGTTCAACAATAATTTATCTTGTTCATAGAGGTGATGCGTCAGTACTTGGGTACTCAATTTTCCCCAATATTGAAATGTTCATCCCCTTGTTCATAAAGACGAGGCGCCAGTACTTGGGTCGAATTTCTCATTTTATATCGACTAAAATTTGCAAATAAATCAAATTCCTTTCGTTCTAGATATATATATATATATATATACAATATACGATATAGTCATCATTCAGTCATTCATATATATATATATATATATATATATATATAATGAATGAATGAATGATGGCTATATCGACAATGACAAGTACAATGA
>JAODAF010629643.1:0-13480 GCA_027574765.1 Molpadia intermedia
GTCAAAACGTAAATTTTCAGATTTTTGACATTTTGTCAAGTGATTATGTTCAAACGATACTCAACAAACCTTTCTAATAACTTGGC
Source organism: Molpadia intermedia (assembly GCA_027574765.1). NCBI lineage: Eukaryota > Metazoa > Echinodermata > Holothuroidea > Molpadida > Molpadiidae > Molpadia > Molpadia intermedia. Next base: position 87 of record JAODAF010629643.1, read on the forward strand.
TGATTTTTGTCATTTTGGCAAGATATGCTCTATGACAATTGGTAACCTATAAAGTAACTTACATCAAGACCAGACATCAATAAAGGGACATCAGCGACCATCTGTCGACCACTGGTGTTTGCTGTCAACCTTTCAGAAATTTTTGACATCAAGTTGTCAGCATCTGTGAGTGAGAATGTTCTCATGTTATAATGAAAGTATTAACATTAAATTAGTAACTTCAGATTTTTTTTTTTTTGGTGGCCTTGATTGGAGGGTCACAGAAATATATATTTCTTGATTTACCTAAAATATAGCACCATCTGCACCTAAGCACTCCTTTTTTTACCCAAAATTTTCACCCTCCCCCCTTGGGGCCCCCCCCCCCGGGTTGGTCCCCATTGGGCCCATTTTAAATAAAAAGTTTTCCCCCCCCCCCCCCCCTTCCTACTTGAAATAGCAAATCAATGGCCATGGGTGAAACTGCCAGGATTGCTAAAAATCTAACAAAGGAGAACACATAACTGGCCCCTGCCTTGATGCCACAGAACCCACCAAACAGGTATACCCAACCTCTACAGCACCCTGCTTGGATACACATACCCCCACCGTGATCCCTGTTACTCCACTTACCTGCTTCTTCATTGACTATAAGCACCATTGCCTCGACACAGAGGGCATCGGTGCACACTGCCAGTTCGAAGGAATCAAAGCCACATGGCCCTTTGACTGCACTCTCTATCTTATGCTCTGGAAGCATGTATTGCTTAACGAGGTATGTATCCTTAATGAAATCTCGCACATCGTTTAACCATGCATCGGGAAGGTCTGTGAAAAATCATTAGAAAGCAGGGTTCAAAGTGTGAAAAAGACAGTGCATGAAAATGTCATTTGATAATGATCCTCAATGCCACCTATGATCCAAAATGGAAATAATACTTTCTTTTTAATTTTCCTATTAAATCTCTTCTAGGGAAGCAATCCATTATTGTTATTACTATTATTATTGTTTTTTTTTCCCTTTGCAGCCAGTACAGTAGGGACCAAAGTTTGACGAGAGCCCCTTCAATTGCTATGATTGTATTGGTGCTGTCGAAAAGCCGACGCCACTTTTATGGAACTTCTCATTGGTTTGCAGGAGGTATTATCATTATTATAATAGGCTTTCAATCAATGGATATCACACTACGTGAAGCAAGAAGCGCCATGTTTTTTAGAGATTTTACCGCTGAAATATACATAACACTTATTGCCTAATTTGTAAAATATAAATATAGTTTTAATGCCACATAATCTTTGCGGCCGGGCCACATCCTTCCAAAATGCTACACTAGCACTCACCTGTCTGTACTTCAATGAGGTGTTTCAAGTACGATATAAACACCAATGCAATGATTTCACCGAACGACTGGTACGGAAAATCCTTCTGTCCACTAAGACCGGCTATTTTGAATGCCACTTTATCCAGAGATTTCAGTATGGTCTCATCCAGCATAGACTTTGCCTGTCAACAGAAGTGTTAAAGATATTGTTGATCACACACTGGTGATTATACTCAAAATAAGATCACAAACACATAATCAGAATAAGGAAATATGTATTTAATCCTCAAAATTATGGTCTGATTGCAAATTAAGCATTCATATTAATCTTCAAATAGGATCACATAAGTGTCTGATATGAGGTTTAAGCATTCATGTATAGTAACATATTCTGTATTGTAATAAGGATTAAACAATTATGTCTATCAGTATCCTCAAAATATGATCAAATCAACATGGTGTTATTGATCAAACACTGATAATTTCATGTATACTTAAAATAAGATCACAACATAGGCAGAAAAATCCTCAATATTATGGTCTGATTACAAATTAAGCATTCAAATAGGACCACATACTTATCTTACATGAGGTATAAGCATTCATGTGTAGTAACATAACAACTTCATTTTAATAAGGACTAAGCATGGTGTAACTAAGAATTATCTCTTGTCTCTTGCGATACAATCAAATACCAATGATAGATCAATATAAGGAAGGATTCATATCTATCCTCAAACTAATGCCACACATCATGGTCTGACTACAACTTAAGCATTCAATAGGGTAAAGTTTAAGCATTCTTTATCTATCCGCAAATATTGCAAAAACGTAAAATACCGATGATTATCCCCTTCTATAATAATCATATTTAATTGAGATGCAGAAAACTCACCACCGACAAGATGCTCTGTAACTGATGTAAGGACAACTCAATCTGTAATAAATCTTCATCGATTTCCTTCTTATTTAGAGAGTTTTGGTTTGTTTTTTGCTGATGGATTGCTCCAACAGTTTGAAATAATCGATCAAACTGTCCCTCGTTTGATACTACCGTCGGTTGCTCTGGGTTGCCCTCTCCTAAGGTGTGGTCCTGGAGGCAGGACTGAGCAGAGCCCTTGGGACTATTGAAGGCCTTGATATGGGGGACCATGGATGGGTATATTATGGGCCGGAAAGAACCATACGTTAGGTGGTCGTTGTCAAGGATACTGCTCTCCGTCTTCTTCGGTACTGGTCTACCAGATGGGAAGAAGCAACAGAATAATGGTATGGTGCTTCCAGGGTCAAAGGTCAGGCACATGGCCCTGATCATGCCAATGAAAGCTGGTACGATACAGTGATGTGAGCCACCTGTAAATAAATATCCAGAATTGGATCAATCCTTCTTTATATGAAAGAGATAAATCACATATTGATTTAACCCTTACTGTGCAGAGCAGCTTCCTGTGCGCAAAAGTGGATAAACAGATGGCCTGAAATCTGGAAAGAGCATGGTCTAAAATGGCATCCGTAGGCTGTTGACCATGTGATAGCAATCAATGGAATGGCCTTTTCGACTTGTTCAAAAGTAGCTACTCGCAGTTTCAAGGGCACGTGGACATTATAAAGATGTGTGTGTGTGTGTCTTCTGCTCTCCTCCTTCGAATGAACTGTTGAGTCTGTACAGCGAGGGTTAAAATCTAGATGTTGTTATGTTTTATATTTTACCAGAAAAGATAAAAAAGTGAGATGTTCGGGCATGTCAACTTAACAACTTAAACTAGGCACCCTTTCATACTTTGATGAAAATCAGTTTACTAGGCATACTTTTATGTGTATCATGAACACAGAGAACGTATTAGCTCCTAACCTAAACTATTGTTTCGTAATTATGACCCAACGCAAACAGGGCCAATTCCAATCTTGGATCTCATAAATTCATGAATTGTGATATTTCTATTTTTGGCACTTATAATAATGAAGCTAAGAATTGTTACATGTAACATTGTAGCTGATCACTCTTTGAAGGTATAGATATACATACATTTTTTTGAACATTTCTTGGAATCCTCCACTCCCCCCCCCAATCCCGCCCTTGTTCTTAATATTTACAGGTGTAGTATGCGCTGTAAAATTGTAAATTGATATTATATAGGTACACTGAAAGAAGTCGATGAGTCCATCTGTGACTTGATATACATGTAGGCATCCACACTCACAGGGTCACATCTGTAGACCATTGCCAAGAGGTTTGTTCTCTTCATACCTAGTGAGTATTAGATAAAACACCTCCCCACCCCCATAGGGTCACATCTGTAACATGTTTTATCCCATTTGTCAACCAACGGATATATATCTATAGTTGATGATGTGTTTACCTTCTGCAGTATCTCCTGGCTGCTGGCAGGCCATAGCTAAAGACTGTAGGACTTCCAGCTGAGTCTGAATAATCTGTAGGGAAAGAGAGTCAATATATCTTCAGAATGCAAACTTAACCCACATGCTTTCATTGTTATGGTCTGTTTATGAGGGCAAGGCCGAGCTATTGAGCATTTCAGTTTACACTGAGAAGAGTGTGTCTTGAACCATCTCTCTAACCTAGGTGGGACCAGTGAGGTAAAAAAAAAGCAGGGAAGGAACTCAGAGAAGTATTGCACAACTGGTCAACTGTCCTGAATAATAATCCAGGACCATGTTAAAGATTGAAACCCCATGTGATGCATTGTGTTCAACTCATTCATCATGGCTGTTTTGCAGTAGTTTGTTTCATTTTGCAGTGATGTTGATTTGGATTATTTTGTTGGATATTCCATATAGATTTTAGATCAGAGCTTTTTTGGTAGTTGGTTAAAAAGAACCAGTACAGACGTGAGTTTCAGCCAAGAAACATGGTTTAGTCTGATCATAATGAATGGCAGTCCCAGAAAAGGTAGGGTCAATTACTTTCGGTCTAGCTCAATACCATCTGAGTGAAGTGAAGACTTGAAAAGCCGGTCCTCATCAATGATCAATCAGACAAGCCATCCTGACTGGGATTAAATCAATACTGAATGCCATTCAATGATGGGAGTCATGATCTAATCCTACATCAACCTTGAGAGAGATGGAGATAAAGCTTCATGAATGTCTTGCTCATTGTAGCCTACTTCTAACTAATCCCTCGGTGTTAAAGAACAATTCGTTGTCCACTTTTATTGGCAAGTTTTTCCACAGACTTTGGCCACACAGTGTTCGACAATGTTTGAAAAAGCATGTTAATGTTGTTGTTCATCTACCATGACTACAAGTGTCACTAAGTGTCCCTAGCATGCATGCACATATTATACATAATAACTCATATGTCAGGGCTACGTAAGTGAATAAAGCCACTGGCCAGCAGGATCAATGACATGTAATTATGCCCATCTACATAATTATGAACCCTTTTGTCTATGGCCTCCACTTCTTACAAAAATTATAATAATTTCAGAATTGACACAAAACTCCTATTATTGATTTCCCCGGTATAGCATTGCAAAATGCAAGGAAATCTGGAGAAAGTGTGATGCACCTTTATGTATTATGCATTTTAATTTTTAATTTTTTTTATTAATTTCTTTCCCATCGCAGACGGACAAAACAACACAGAATCAGGTGTTTATCACAAAAATTATCATTATTATTATACAACTGAAACACATTAGCTGAGTAACATTTATTGCATAAAAAATATGATATTTTAGAATATTTAGATGGCATTCACAATCTTTTGTACTGAGGAAATCAAAATATCTAAATATCTCAACACAAACTCCACTGGGCCACATACGTCGAGCCCGGATTTGACTTACCTGATCATGGAACTCTTCATTCCTGACAGCAATATCAGATAAAATGGCCATCAAACAAAAGCTGAGATTCTCGCTCATTGGCAGACCTATCAAATGAATAATATTGTGTAAGCAAATGTGAAGAACTGGGTGCTACCCGAAGAAAATTCCAGTCCATCCTGTTAGAATATTTTAACTGGTTTTAAGTTAACAGGTATATTACAGGTAATTGATAACTGGTATTGACTGGTCTTAACAGGTAAATTTTAAGCTGTTTCACTTTTGCCTGTCAATACCTGTTAAAACCTGTTTGGTTTAAGAGATAAATATGAGGGCGTCCGGTCATTAATGTGATATAAGACCGATGATGATGTCATCGAGGAGGCTGAGCGGACCGAGGCGATAGCCTTCACAATGACCTCATCAGAGGTCTTAAATCACATCACATTAATGACCGGACGCCTCATATTTATCTCTATTCATAAATATTTGCTAAATAGTACTTTTTTAAACAAAATTTGATAGAATTTCAGTGATCATGTAACATTCTCCTTACTTTGCTATTTTGTAATGATGTAATCTTGCTCACATAGAAGTTTCAAACAAACTACTTGTGAACAGTCGACTATACCTGAGATGTGACAGAAGAGACAAGAAAAAGTGACGGTGTTATGTAAGCTCATATTAACTGTATAATCTAAGAGGAAACAATGTACATGTACTGTAACACATATCCTGTCAAAGTTTATTCACTGTTAAGAAATAGTGACTGGAGTAAACATTTCTAACAAGGTAACTAATGGCTATGCAACCTTGCAACATCGAACAACCAAATTGTACTGAACACACAGTACAGCATGAAACTAGGTTCTAGGCTAGCTACATCACATACATGTATACAACGTTCACGTAACTTAGTGCAGTGTAAACATTGTAGCACTGTTGAGTTTAATTAAAGATGATTGATTTCCATCAGGTACACAAGAAATGCACAATGTTCTGCAGGAGTATAGGGGATGCTTGTAAATAGGGGAATGATTTATATTAAATATTAAATTCTTATATTATATTCTTATGTGTCACATTATAAAGCACACAAACATATACAAGTTGACAACATAGTCCTTTACCATAAATTATCTGTAGCGACATCTATGGTCACACCACAGATCAAACTACTCATGATAATATGTCTATTGAAGACAATACAGTACTTTTATAGTTTTAACAACTTGGAACAAACAAATCCTGAGTAACAAGTTACTGTATGTGGCACATGTAATTTTAAATTGAATAAACAAACTGGTTTGATGAAACACAGGATGGTAACCATGTGAATTTTTCACATGTGAAGAAATGAAAATTGACTTACATTCCACGGTCTTGTAACTAGTGTCATCTACCCAGAATGCTGTCGGTAGCCCTTTCAATAAACTAATCAAATATGGCACAAGCTTTTCCTTGTACTGGAATAGAAGAAATGAATCAGCGTTGTATAAACACCAGGTAGCTGAACTAACTACCACAGAGAACAATATTAAACCATTTTCTACCCAAAGGTGTCGATTTGCTTTTTATAAAGTGTGGGGGACTTTAATTGACTCAAAATGAGTGCCATCCTGGGAGAGGGGTCTAAGAGGGCTTAGATGCAAAATGATGCTCTATTCAAGCCAGAAAAAATGGGGGAGGGAGAGACAAAATGCGTCAGTGCTTCCCAACTGCAAGAAGATCCCCCACCCTAAAACATTATGAATTGGAAGTGGGAAAGACATAAATTGCTCTTAGGTGAAAAACCATGGTCTGGTTTGGATACGGCTTTCCACTTTCTTTTATCACATTTTTTGTGACTGCACCCATGTAGCAAAAAAAAAACAATTATATACTTTATTTCACATACAAACTCTCTAAATTACAGTATATTACGGAATCTGAACTGCAATAAAAAAATATATTGCAGTCGGTAAAGTTAGTGAAGGAGAATACTGTAGATGTTACTTTGGCTTCTCTTTAAAATTAAATTTGACCTTACGCTTAAATGTGATTCCAAAAGAAATATCCCTAGAGCAACAACTGCATCACTTCTCCGTGTGTCTATTACGAAGCTCCCAGGTTGCATGGGAGGGGCCTGGGGGCACATCAACAGCAGCTGATTCACCTGGAGTAGAGAAATAAAATACATGTTGTAAACCAAAACCAAATGTGACTGTTTCGATGGCTGAATGTGTATATATTCTTAAATATTCTTCTGAAGATCTATCCAGTACAATGCAATGTAAATTATTAGTTATTAAACTTAGTAATAATACTGTAATTAGTATTAATGAAATTGCCACAATATTCACTTTTAAGGCTAGAATGGTTTGACTAATGACTAGAGTACCACAGTCTACCAGTAATTAATGTCATGCATGTCAATTGTATTTAATTTGTATGTTCACTATGAATCCCAAACACATTTTGGGTCATTAATATTTTTTGGTAAATGGATCCGTGGTAGAAATAATATACATGTAGTGACCAGTTTCAGTGATACTTGTTGGCTAAATCATCACATATTAATTATTCTGATTATTCCCGCTCATTTCTGTCAATGATTTAACATCTACATACATACAGGTAAAGTATAGAAATTGCAGCATAGACTTTACTTATTTTTTTGAGCTTAAATGCCAAAAACATTGGCAGGAATGAATAGTTATGCTTCGCTTGTGTGAATGTATATAAAGTTTGACAATTGTTTTTTAAATAGATTGGTATAGAGTGACCAACCTTGTTATTTGTTAACTACTGATCAGTACATGGGAATTTTATACAGGCATGAGAATTTATATCATAGGCCTATGGGAAGTTTTCTAAGATTTTTTTGTGAGCCACGAATGCCTGTACGGAATGGCTTGGAATCGGCTTACTGTATGTATACAGTACAGTACTTGTCTTCACCTACAGTACTGTATACATGTACTGTATATGAAAACTCTGTAGATGGTACTGAAACAGTGAGTTTATATGTATGTAATCCTGTTTAATCGATGATCAGTTAAATTAAGCATGGCACTCCTGCTTAATTAGCTGTGAACGGCTAAGTACTAATCATTACAGTACATGTACTCAAACAGCACTGCCTTCCTTTGATGTTTGTTGCTTACTTAAATGGCCGAAAAACATTTGTTTATCCCTAATCATCACATTATTAATTCTGTGAAATCATGATCCCACATTATAACTGCAATGCATGCATTTATTAGAATTGCATTAGCCTACATGTATATTCTGTTCAGGGATGTGCCTGTGCCTGTCGCTATTTTACAATTTGCAAAACATGAGAAAACCAGAAAACTTCCAATACCAAAATTTACTTATGGGCCTAACTTAGCAGAGATATTGACATTATATTTTGAATTTGCCATTAAGGCTTAAGCCCAACTTATTCATAAGTGAATTGCATAAAATAATGTTCAATAAATGACAACCGCTTGCAAATTAAGAGCTTGGAAGTGTGTTGCTGTTTTGGTTCGGAAGCTTGTAGGTGCAACAACAAACTCTATTGGAAAGTATTTAATACTTCTGATCTTAACCCTTTTTTTAGAAGATTATAAAACGATGTAGGAACATGCCACATATTTTATAGAAAACCCATCAAAAATATCTTCAAAATTTTTGTTTACATTGGAAAGAAATAAATTTTTGTATTATTATTATTTTTTTTTTTTTGTAATCCTCAATTCATTTCCATTCCAATGATATATAGTTTCCTATTGACAAAAACATCCCAGTTCCAAGTTATGGTTTATTTTAATTAATATAAATAAACAAACTCTCGACATGGTAGATTAAGGGTTAAAGGACCTTTTACTGTTTAGTTTTATAGATTGATCATTGACTGCCAAAAGTACCAGGATTAGGGTTGCACAGGAAATACCGGGCCGGGAAATCCCGCCCAGTTAATAATACCCCAAAGTGGGAAATATTGGGAAATAATGGGAAATAATCAGAAACATTACTTTAAAAACTTTTTTAATTTCAAATGCTCCTTCAATCTAAACTGTAACAATTAACATGAACATTAAAACTTCATATCACTCTATTGCAATAGATACTAGCTTGATTGCATATATATATATATGCATATCAAACAAAACTTTTTAACGTTAATTTACAAGTCACATTTCACCAGACGAGCTTCTCCTCTCACATACATACAGTAGTAGAAGTTTAAATTTAAGTCTGTTTTATTTAAAATGATCCTTCAATCTAACTGTAACAATTAAAATGAACACTTAAAATGAACTAAATATCACACCATTGTGATGGCTAAGTTCACTAATAGCTAGATTACATAAACATAAGTCTTTAAAGTTATAAGTCACATTTCACCAGTGTAGCTCCTCCTTCCCCCTGAGAAATTTGTAGCACGTCACCACCTTTACTGCTTTCTGACTGAAGTCTGTTTTTCAGTTTGCTCTGTATCAGCCCAAAATTACTGAACACATGTTCAATGGGTACAGAATTTTCACTGCAATTGCACAAAGTCCAGGACTAATTGTTCCAGATCATGATACACACAACCACCACACATCTGGCTTTGTGTTGGCCCATGTTGTGGGGTGTGCAAGGGACTTCTGCTTGAAACTGGCACAACTCTGCCATTCAGGCCTGGAGATACATCCAATATTAGCTGTTGTATATTGGATCAATATGGGTATGGTTGTAGCAGCTTTCCTCTATACAGAGGATGCAACTGGTTTGCAAGAAAGTAGTACTGTGTACAGTAGGCCTATGTGTTACTAGTAAATTAATACTATAGACTTTAATAATATATTGTAAAATAGCTAAATTATTGTTGAGAATTGGTTTGTTGTTTATTTGTAAGTTATTATTCTATATGTTATCATATGTATGTGGTCTTGTCCTCATTTTTTTGTTATGAACAAATATGTGATAATATTTTCCGGTATTGTTATTTCCCAATATTTCCCATTATTTCCAACTATTTCCTGCTATTTCCCGGTATTTCCCATTATTTCCCGCCCGGGGGGGGGGAAATATTAGTATTTCCCGGGAAATGTCCAACCCTGATTTTAGTGGACTTTGGAAGATCCTAGGATAATGTTAGTGTTATAGAAAAATTTGGCCCAACATATAGTCTTTTGTATGTAGCAGTGAAATTGATGTTAAAAATTGCCTTTAGTGCCCATTTGATGAATCATGCCCACCATTATGGCACACTGCAGGGAACCATGCAATAGTGCTATTCTGGTTATATTTAGACTTAACAAGTTAATCTTTCTGGTTTGAGGCCCTTTTTGTAGGCGATTATGATAGGATGATGGGGAACATTTGTGGACATCTACTAAAATCCTTGTGCTCAATTTGGGGAACCTACACATCAACTATGAGATTCATCCAAGTTACTGCACCTTTGAGTTAGCCTGATTACAAGCAGGCAACACATACACATATTCTGACATACATACACAGTTACACACACCATCATGATTGCATAGATTCCTTTTGCCTTCGGCTAGGAATCAAAAAGTAGCATAAGAAAGGGTACTCAAGAAGAACTTCCAGGGTCTTAACTCCTTCTTGCGAGACAATGTAGTTCCAAGAACATATTAGGAGGGCTTAATACTTGTAAATCCATTTTTTGTCAGGCGGTGAACTGAGTGATAGATCAAATTTGTGGCAGGAATAACGATACCATCATTGGATCATTGGGTGACATGTGATACACGTTTACACAGTACAGTATGTATGTGAATGATACATTTTTTCTACACTACAGTCCAGTATCACCCATGATGATCACATATACCCAAGTATCACATTCATGAATTCAACAGTTTGTTCTTGGGATTTCATAATAAAATCCTAAAAGCACACTTCATTTGAAAATATCGTGCAAGGATTTTCCCATACATTTTTGGCAGTGTTTTAACACGTTTAAGTGAATTGGTACACTTCAGCGGAGAAAAATTATTGAAAGTGAAATTAATTCACTAAATTTGCATGCAGTTTCTGTACTTCCTCGTACGTGGCTTTCATAAAAACAACATATTTTAGCACAGTTTATTGAACAGGAAACTGTTCTATAAGGTTGTAAACCTTTCCTCTTCTCAACAGTTTTCATTTTTAAACATCCTGGTCATCAGTGTTGATGCAATATTTGTTCTCTTTACTAATTATCTTAGCTTTAATAATACATTCAGCAACTTTTGTGAAGTGAAGGGGAGGATTGTGCCTTGTATGCATATGATAGGTATGTTATGCAGTTTGGATGTTTGAAGGTGTCTACTTTCTTCATTCATCTTCTCACTTTTTCGCAAGTGTGGGTGGAACAATTTGACAACTATCTTATAGGCAATTAGGCATATAAATGCATTAACTTCCTACGAAAAATGTAACAATATCAAGATACTTATTCCAATAGGCTTTTGCATTGTAATAGATTCTACATGTACTTCAGAATCATGTTTCTGGACCAGATAATCTTAGCGATTCTATACACAGTCGATCTCGATCCTAAAATGTGTGCTTTCCCCAGATTTAATTTACTTTTAATCTTCAAGTTCTTTGTTTCAAAGCACATGTTGTGAAAGTCTTCAAGACGAAACATGCACTGGTCAGCTTAAGGAGGAATGCACATGTTCACTTCAAAATGATACCCTTTTTTTTTCTTTTGAGGATAATCATGTTAGAAAATCAACCAATTTTGCTTGTAAACACCTGATCATCCAATATATCTATATGGTTTAAAATCCTGGTAATGTACATATACTGTACAATGTACATAGAAGAGAGGTATCCTACATATAGATTACTGTATCTGATGAGATTGTTTGATGAAAAGTTAGGCCTGGAAGAGTTTTTCACTTACTCCTTGCTACTATGTTTATAATATTAATTATTGATTAATATTAAAAATAAATTGTAACAGTTTTAATGACATGCTGTAGATCAAAATGAAAATACTGATTCTTTTCGAGCAGTCCTTACCACAGCTTGTGTTTTACGACTTTCAAAAGATGCTCCAGCACAGCCTATGATACCAATTACCAAACACAGCAAACTCAAGAGTATCAACACCACTGCAGGGACCGACAAGAATTTATTGTCCATAGCTTCATCGAAGGAACCGATCAGTATTAACATCTTGATCCCCAGGAACATCAGCAAAGCTGAGACGACCTGTGAATAAAGTTCAAGGAAATTAGATCTTAAATATCCCAGGAGGTACGTAGGGGTTCACCAGTTTACCATACAAACAAATGCAGCTAACTAAGGACCATATACTTTACAACTATGTATGCTATTTGTACACCTTCATATAACATTTTCATTCCATCTTTAAATTCTGTGTTTCTGTACACAAAATTTGTTCTCAAACATTGGAGGGGGATTTCCCCCTCAGACAAAACTTTTATGTGGCAATAACGTCCAAAAGTACACAAGTCAAACTGTACTCCTAATGTATAATACATGTAAACACTATCTATGTAGTGATGGATTTAACAGTCAGATGGGTTGTGCAAACATTTTGAAACTTGTTGCAGTTTAACTAAAGCTCAATTTTAAGTTTAACCTAATATTCAGACAACAATAAAAATAGGATAAACACAGATAGCAGAATATCTTCTAGCCTATAATCTCATTTAGTATCATAATAATTACACATGTGTATTAATACTAGGGTTTACACATTTTCTTTTATCTTCTTGTTTAACAATTTATACCAGCTCAATTAATAATACAGTATGTCCATAAAATATTGAATACCATTTTTAGTAGTGGGGGGTACAGATCCAATTAACAAGATTTTGGGGGCTGCTTGGTTATGACTAAAGTTAATATGTGACTAGTTAAGAATAGACAGTAACCAGTTACATGTAGCATATAAATGTCATCCGAAATGGGGCTAGCACTAAAAAATTCCAATAAAAAACCAGAAACAAAGATGCAGAAAAAAAGAAACACTACAGTATATACATAAAAGTGTCAAAACGTTAACATGACCCTAGGGCTAGGCTTAGCCTAGGGCCCTTTGTTATCGCTCAGTTTACTAATACTAACACAAGCACTGCCTAGTAGTAATAAATTAACTAGGCCTAGCCTAGTACTAGGGTCACGCTGGGAGTTCTCGGACTTCGGGTGTTTTCGGACATTTAGTCACTCACGCTAAAACAAACGACTGAACGAAACAGTCCAAAGGGGCGTTCACACCGGAAGCTGCGCTGCGCTTTGCAAAGCCGCGCTGCGCTGCGCTTTTCAGCGCATCAAGGCCGTTCACACCAAACGCTGCGCT
>JAODAF010629753.1:0-13479 GCA_027574765.1 Molpadia intermedia
TGAGAGTAAATTCGGGGTTCCGAAGAGGGTTGGGACGCTGAAGATGGGGATGTACTAGGGCGTTAAGCAAGTGGTATTCCTGATATGGCATATGTAGGATTGCACTCAGTCATTTTTGATCGATATTTGCAGGGTATATGAACAAGAAATGTATTCGTTGTTGTATACGCCGTGAGGGGTATGCAGTCACCATACAGCCTTTCGTAACGATTTTCTCAGATCTATAACTGAAACGTATAGACATACCTTAAAGTGCTTAAAAAACACCAATTAGGCAATGGGGAAGGGCCAAAATGCCCGATTTCATATTTCATATTGGCAAGAGGCTTGACATATTTGGACGAATGAACATAAGCTATTTGATTCTATTGCGTCTAGTATACTACGAAGTGTTATTGTATTCATAGCAATGCTGACATTCAGGTCATGTACCACAATTAATTTCTCAATTGACTTACACATTAAATTGTTTTTAATCCTCCTCACCCTAGATAGAAGTTTTCAAATAACATGTGCTACCCCACATATGAAAGCTGAAGAATTGTACATTTCAATTTCATCAAAATTGTTATACCATGACCATTGAGATTTTGAGCTATAGAAGAGGAGAAATAATAAAGAATCCATCCGCCTTCAGAAATTCCCGGATTTGTCTTTTGATATTTACAGTATTTGTATTATTAGTCTTCTTGGGGTGAAAAAGGAAACAATTAAGCTTTCTGTTAACCTATCATCTAAAAACACCCTGGTTAGATTTAACCAGGAATATGGTCACCGGTTATCCGACCAATTTCCTGGTTAAATAGTTACATTTTTCTAGTTAAAAGTGACACTTTTCTGGTTACATTTAACTGAGAAAGTGTCGATTTGAACCAGAAAAATGTTATAATTTAACCAGAAATTGGTTGGATAACCGGTGACCATATTCCTGGTTAAATCTAACCAGGATGTTTTTAGAGTGATATATATATCAAACAATGACAAATCATTTTTAGGCACATTTCCTGCTGTGAACAATCTGGACGGATCGCCCAACGAAGCTAATTGTGGTGTGATTACGTGATTAAGTGTGACTTGAACGTGCATCAGTAAAAACTGTAAGGAGTTACGTAACGTACATCAATATAACATGTGTTAAACCAGACACAGTAGTTACTGTAATCATGTTAGTGTTATAGTTAGGGTTACGGTCAGGTTAAGGTTAGAGTAACTACTGTGTCAGGTTTAGCATGATTTACAATGATATAATACCTTACAGTTCTTACTGATGCACGGTGTTACATCTTTTACAGTAATTGATGTACAAGGTATGTGTATCGCCTGGAAAGTTGAAAAAGATTCAGCCGACCAAGAGTACCAAACCTTTTCTATTTTCTAATTTTTACTATATTTTTCACTTGCAACCTCCAGAAATGTTGCTAAAAATGCTACATTGTTAGCCCTTACTTTACTCTACATTCCAGTAATTTCGTTTCGTTTTTGGTACTTTTTTAATTGCTTAGAATAGGAGTACTGGTACCCAATAGGGTAGGAGCTCTCTCTAAGACTTTGCTTCCTAAACAATATTTGTAGTCATATGACCCTTTTAGTACTTCTTATAATATTGTCGCAAAGTTCTTGTAAATGTGCTTAAACCAGGCATGAAAGATTATGATAGATAGTGAATGTCTGCCACGTGTGTTACTATTGTACTGTTATTGGTGCAAAACCCCATCTGCTTTTCATGTTGTCTAGATAAATGGTAATGTTTGCACTTGGATGGCGATAAGTCGTGCATGTTTATATAGACAACATACATTACAGACGGGATGTTGTACCTGCATAAATAACAGTACAATATTAACAAATGTCGCAGCATTCAATGCATATTATACATTAAACGTACGTGGCACATTGAGTAGCTTGGGCCATGTCCATCTGATGTTTTGTCACAATGTATTGTTCTATCAGGAATTACGGTATACACCGTTACGTACGTTGAAAAATATCAAATATTTTACTCCAAACTCTCGTCATTTCTGGTCGCGTCTATCTCAATTTGTAAACGATTTCTCATTTTGTTGTGTATAGATAAAATTGCATTACATTTCATAGTTACTCACATTCTACGGAATATTGTATCTTAATCGCAATTAATTAGCTATCTTAACTTATCTTGATGCTTATTTCAGGCCTTGTATAACATGGCGCCTTTACATGTATTGTTAACATTGCTCATTCATTGCCTAATCTGAGGCCAGGCCTATACAATAGGCGTAGTCATGTGTTAATTCGGACTGTAGACGGGTGGTGATATCTTGTGCTGCTGTTTGGAGAGACGTTTGATAGAGCCATTTATGTCTTCGTTGCCAAGGATTTGTGTGAACAGTAGTCCACACACGGGAGGAGACTGACGACATATACATACAATCCTATAAATCTGAAATATTTATCAGGTATAAGATATTTGGTTTCTTGTCTTAACTCTTCAAGTGAGAAAGGATGATGGAATATTATTTCAAGTATAAATTGGGCAGGCTTTTCAAAAAGTCTAGTCTAGACCACCACAAAAAAGTCGTCTCCGTATAGACAAAGACATATCAGCAAAAGTCATCCAACACCCCACCAAGAAAAATAAATAACACATTTATCTGTTACTGTATATTGCACCCGATACGCATAGCCACACCGTAAACTAACGGTTATAATGAAGCATTATGGTACGTAATGTTCAAAGCAATTGCGTGATTTTTTAATGCCTCTTGATGTCCCGATGTTCCAGACATTTGCCTACTTTTAATCGATTAAATTTGAGGCTATAGTTTTAAAACTTTTTAAAGCCTCGTTTTCGTGCCCGAATATTTTCTATGTGCTAGAATGTTTCTTCCAACTGTACAAGGATTATTCATCCAAAGTGCTCAAATTATTCTTGGAGGTGCCCGGATATGACGTTCTCCTGACAACTGCAGAGGCCATATCCACTATACATGCGTCTATGAAATGTAGCAACCTGTCATTAATGTGGAAAAGAATTAATTTCAGAAATTGATGGTTGCATTCTTTAAAACTATATTTTCTTTTGACAACATTGAATGTTGAGGCGGAATACATATCGGTCTCCATCTCATTCCACTACGACACTCAGTAGGTAGGGCAGGTATAATTGGTTTGTCGACGGACGGGAAAGGAAAGGAAGTGCCGATTGATTGAGTAACATTCGGTCCTACAAATTTTTCGATATATTGAATCGGAAGCCTGAGCCTGCAGACAATCTGCACTCATACATAGGCTACATATGTTGTCCAATTTATCGATATCTTTTTCAGATAAACTGCTAACAACAAGCAAACATAGAAATACCCAAACCAGTTACCCGAAAATACCCAGATCAACAATAATCAGTTAGCCCTGCCCATCCATCCACCAATATTCCTACAAATCCATGTATTAGTTTCAGATACATATTGCTATCAAACATAAAACATATCAAGTTGTTTGACCAGATTCAGCATCCGACCTGGGTAGTATCACTTTGTTCTTGTCCCATACAAAGCCCATCCGCCATGTTTTATCGAAAGTGTTGCTTTGTGACCCATATCTGACCCATCCAATTCAGAACCTGTCCAGATCCATCCTGCTACCACCAAACGCAACAACATTTTAGATGTCATCATTTTAGGTCATCATTTTAGATCGTCTTTGTCACATACCGGTATACTCGTACATAATCTACTCCGACTCGTAACGTAGGTTGCCAGAACTTATCCTACATGAGCAGGCCTTAAAATTATGGGTCGACGTTGAATTACTGTGTTCAGACATACTTTAGAGGCACACTTGCTACAGCGTGAAGGACCAATCACAGTGTAATGCGTTTCAACACTTTGTACCATCCAGGTATATATAAAATAAAAATGCAAATAAGCTTATATATAGTATTGTATATAATAGTGAAGGCAATTTCATTTGGCTACAACACTTTATACAGACAGGAGATGCTCCATTCATCAAGCCGATGGAACACATCACCTCGTCTCCACTGTGTTTAGCATTATGACTGTGGATGTCACTGTGGATGTTACTGTGGATAACCCCCAAATCAAGTTATCGAATTGCTGTTTTCTTTTAAATATTACATAAGAACCACAACACACCATTACATCCTGCTTTACTGTATGTAAAAAGTAAACTAATACATGATATTACATTTTTAAGTAAAATAAACATCGTAAACTTGTCGTTCAATGTACCAACATATCTCACTTCTTGTTTTTAACTGTTGGCTTCATTTCATATTCTGTAGTTTATTTAAAGTTATCTATGTTGTTCATTGGTAGGTTATTTTCTGTCTATTATATTATACACCCTCTTTTGTTGCTTCAGAAGACCACACATAAACCATTTATTAGCGTCTTTGGTTTCCCATCAACCTTGTCTTATATCAGCTTGTACAATATTCCATTTCATCATTTTCTCTACATACTATGATTCTCTGAAATTAATTTCAATTTGAAATAAAGTTGATCAAATCAAATAAAAATTGTAGACTTTATTTCGAACGTCATTCTGTTTCCGTGGATTGTATTACACAAACTATTATATGTTATATTGCACACGATACGCATAGTCATACCGTTAACGAACGGTTATACTGACCACAGTACGGTCGTTAACTTAAACGAGAATACGGTAATACAACACAGCACACATATGGACAGTTAATTAATACGTTAGTTAACTGATGCACTGTTATCAGTATAACCGTTAGTCACGGTGTGGCTATGCGTATCGGGTGCAATATACAGTAACATATAAATAGCCAAATATCTTATACCTGATAAATATTTCAGATTTATAGGAGTGTATGTATATGTCGTCAGTCTCCTCCCGTGTGTGGACTACTGTTCACACAAATCCTTGGCAACGAAGACATAAATGGCTCTATCAAACGTCTCTCCAAACAGCAGCGCAACATATCACCACCCGTCCACAGTCCGAATTAACACATGGCTACGCCCATGCGCATATTTAAAATAGTTATGGTTCAATCAATACATACAGTTCAATTGATACTGACAGCTACGCTTTATGCCCTCGTTAAATGCGGTATGCATAAGCAAAGTGACCTGTATATTTGAAATTGATAATACCTGACAAACCCATTATCAGTTTCATTTTAAGTAATCGAATTAATTAACTACTTCTCTTACTCGTGTCAAGTTTATCCGTAGTATATACATACATTTAATCCTGGCATCAAAACACATCAAAGTTTTTAATTGTACCTTGTTTCATTTAGAATGAAATGTCAAAATTAAAATAAATTAAGTCGAGCACAAACAGATCGACATTACATCCACTTAAGCTAAAACAATTCATCATTGCTAAACACATTCATGTTAAAAATCTGTCGGGAAAATTTATGCTCTATGCTCATTATCCTATTTGGTATCTCACAAAGCTTTTAACGCGAAAGTGACTTATATGCATTAGAAGAGATATGAACTATGCTTATCTACAGAATGTATATATAGATAAATAAATACGATTGAATTTGAGACACTTGTCAAGCTTCCATTTAATAACATGGATCAAAATATACAATATATATATTTGATTTTAAGTGGCTGTGATTTAGGGATGTGACTTCTCACTATAAGACACCCAGTTGTTTGAACAGTAAACTACAATCTACGCAATATACGATTCAAATTAAATACGTGACCAACTCCTGCTTACAACAGGACTGTAAAACAACTTGAATTTGGATCATAGCAAACAGTTAGTAACGTAGCCATAAATGTGGTTCGGAAGTCCACAGAAGTCTAGAACGTTTTAGCTGATCCATGCAGCGGCCACTACAGGAGGTGCACGCTTGTGATTACAAATCTAATGATATTTTGTTATTATTGTTAATCTTTTATTCTCATTCTGAAATTCAGATCACTCAAATCTACGAACCAGCATAAAACTTGCAAGAAAACGTATTATATTTAAAGAAAGCACTCTAAATTTTTTGGTCAAATAGGAGTTTGTGTTTGTTGGAATTATTCTCTTGAAAACATCACAACCACACCTACCGTACCATAATTTCAAAACTAAATTCAAAGCTAGACTTTCTCCAATGTTACATTTATGTAAGTGGGCGGAATGGGAGAGATCACTTTCGTTGAAGACGTTCCTAGCAGTAACGAATAATTTCTTATGTTTACATACTTCAAGCCTGTCGAAATATTTAAAACAATTTTAACCGAGCAAAGAAGAACATAATACCTTAGTCCGGAAAGGAATGCTTTTCATGTTTATTTCAAAGCATCGTAAATTTAATTAAGTAACAGGACTTGAAGGCGTAGTAAGTTTCATATATACATATTTCCTGGTATTACCTTACTTGCATTGTAAACATAACAATAAATCAATACCAATCTTGTTCATTTTGGATTACTAAAAAGATTAATGTGCTCTATACATGCCACAAACATGTTTTAAAACGTTCGTAATCGGGGGTGCCTGCCAGAATATCAATCTTAATTAAAACATAATGTCATGAAAAATGAAACAATAGCTATAAATATTAAAGTTGTCATGAAATTAACTTTCAAAGCATATCACTGTAACATTTCGACAAATTTGTAAAGAAAACCAGCGTCACAAGTCAAGTCGAGGCATCGGTATGTTAGTTCGAGTCGAGTCGACTCGAGTCCACAGTGATGGTGTCGAGTCAGCCAGTCGAGTCAGCGCCTCGGTCTAGTGAAGAATATTGATAGAGTCAACATGCATTATTGGTCGAGTAATTTTGAGTCAGCATGCACTATGACTATTGGTTGAGTCAATTCAATTCAGCATGTTGGACCTAAAAGGCGGCAATTTGTTCCGAGTTATTAAAATATTGAGAAGGGGGGTTGGGTTGGGGTAGGGGTTATTGTCTCAAGCAGAAAGGTTACTTTGTGAAACAGTGACTTATATGTATTGGAGCAGCTTCAATATTGAATAAGGTTCTCCCGTCCCACCCCATCCTCCCTCGTAATCGCTGCTATATAGGCTACATTCACGATAACATATATTTTAAAAGCAAGGTCGCCAGCATTATACTACTATATATACAAATATTGTCTGGTCAACTCTCTGGTCTGATAATATGTACTGCTTAATTTGAATACCCAACATTCTGGGTTACTAGATTATGCCATATAGACATGCACATGCTGCGTTTGGGCAGTCACTGCGTATGTACGTTACTCCTATACATACTGACAGGTTGCAGTACTTCATTACGTTGTAATTTAAATGTGAAAAGTTACTAAAAACCTACAAAATGTCGCAAAGCTGAAATAAATAACTCGGGTGAATTGGTTCTAAATCAGAGTCAGGTCAAGTCAACTAAGTTGGTGAGTCGAGTGAGTGACCCGGTTGACTCGAGCCATTTAACGTTTCCGGCTCGAGTCGAGTCAGAGTCATTAAACAGGTGACTAGAGTCCAAGTCAATTACAACACTGGAGAAAACCTCTGAATATTCAACCTCATCGTAGTAAGCATTGTACACCATTACAGTACCTACCTATGTCCAAACCTTTCAACCGTCTTTGAAAAAAAGACAAAGTAGAATCCAAATCACATATAAATCGACAGTTTCTGACTGTCTTTCGTCACCTGAAATCGACTCCGCGACAAAGCTTGTATAGCATCGTATCGCGCCTGTGGATCTTCTACAAGAGGCTCAAATTACTATATGGCAAAATCTCGTAATATTCAGCTTCTTTATTTCGTTTTCATCAACATTGTGCTGATAAAAATCTCCTTCATTACTCCAAGTGGAATGAGAGGAATGAAGATGGATTTATTAAGATAAAATGGGTTTCGTTATAATAAAACATTAACCGTGTTTTGTGACACAGACTATAATGCGTATTAACAAACATGGCGACAGATGGACATATTATATTTATGTTATTTATAACTAAATGTTATATACAGCATATATAGAATATCTGGGAATATTGCCGACCACACCGGCTTTCCAAATAACATATAAATCGACAGTTTCCGTATGCCTTTAGTCACCTGCGATCGGCTCCGCGACAAGGTTTTTTTTAGCATCGTATCGCGCCTGTGGATCTTCTACAAGAGGCTCAAATTAATATATGGCAATATCTCGTCATATTCAGCTTTTTCATTTCGTTTTCATCAACACTGTGCTGATAAAAATCTTCTTCATTACTCCAAGAGGAATGAGAGGAATGAAGATGGATTTATTAAGTTAAAATGGATTTCGTTATGATCAAACATTAGCCGTTGTACAGTGTTTTGCGGCACAGACTATACTGCGTATTAACTGTATATACCTCCAACAAACATGGCATCTGGGCATATTATATTTATGTTATTTATAACTAAATGTTATATACATCATATATAGAATGTCTGTGAAAATTGCCGACCACACCGGCTTTCTGTTTGGGTCTCGAACCCATTACCTCACTTGTATACAACAATTATTTTTATGATGATTTGTTTATTAGTTTAAGCAACAGATAAGCACAGACTTAACAAGGAACACGCAACAAGATCTATCATAATGCTTGTTACCAAATACAGTGAAAATGTGAGCAAAAGCAGAAAATATAATGTTATGCATAGGATAAATATTTTAATTAAATCATGGAGAGAGAGCCGTTCTGGCTTTCAACCTAACGATTGATACGTACTTTCGAGAATTTAATTGTGTTTGGGGTGAACTAGAGTTCATTTATGGAATATGTTACGGAGGATGCCGAATGAGATGCTGTTTCGTTTGTCTGTAAACTTGTGACATATTTGTACAACATAGGCCTATTTTTATAAATCTAAAGATTCGGTAAGCATATAAAGTCTATTATGATTTATATTAAACTTCCGTTAATATTAATATTATTTAATTAATAAAAATACATATTAATTATTTAATGATATTGTTTGATATATTCACCATTTGCTATATAAATGTCTACATTATGCATCAGTCTTTATCCACTACGGCCTATACAGTATAGATGCACGTTGTTTGGTTCGTTCGAATTGCGTGGTCGTATATGTTAAAACATACTTTGTCGTAGAAAGAGTTGGGAAAACTTTATGAATATCAACAATTTATTATTTATTAAGTACTTTCAGAAAAAAACTCATTAAATACTTCTCAGAAAAGTTTGAGTTGGCGACAGATTGTCAAAATTATCTACTATTTCAAAGGAAATCAACTTAGAACAAATAAACAATACTATGATATAATGCTTTACTATAATTTAATGCGCAATTGAATGCATATATAGTCAGTTCTTATTAGCTAATGATCAAACGATTAAACCTATGACCCCAAACAAATCCCATATACACATGAGGGGACGTGTAGCTATACGTCTCTCTTCCGTGCTGGGAGGCGAGGTAGCGCTTAGGATCCAGGTGGATGAAAATGTGCAAGAATGCATCAATAAGGTCGATGGACGTTGTCAACATATCCTTTCTAAGGGCTAAGTCCAGATGGTTCGGGGTTTCCATTCCAAAACGCGGTGGCTTGATGAAAACGTTCAACGGTCTCAGATTTAGGATGGGTCACAAGGAATCTCCATTCTTCATCGCTAGGAAGAACGACGACTTAAACGGTGACCCCCCTGACACGTCGTCTTTGCGGCAGCCTCCTTCTCTAGCGTCGCTTTCTGCTCCGGGTCTGGTTTGTAAGGGGGAGGCGTGTCGTAATTCAAGGCGTTAGCCTAACGACACTACCGGGACCACCCACTTCCGGGCCGAAGGACTCCCATGTCTTGGCGAATTTCTGCAATCTCTCCTCGCTCCATCGTCGAGACCACGGTGGGGTGAGCACTAGGGCAAGTTGGGAGGGAACTAGTTATGAGCGCCCGACAGTGGTACTTAATGCTCTGCGTTCGACCAGATCTCTTTTATTTGCATCTGGTCGCTAGGCCTACCCACGCCCCCTGAGCTCGTCGAGCTCTCTTGCCGTGATTGGGGAAATCGGAAAGGTTGGCGGGCGTGAGACGTGGTCGGCCTTGTACGAGGGTGTCCCCACGGGACCTCGATTGCGAACGATCCCCTCGCCACTTTCTGGAACCAGTTTCTGCCCACCATGAGGCCAAACCACGTTACCGAATTCAGTATTCCGTTTAAGTAAGCCGATATGTCAATAATTCTCCATTTTACTCAGTGTTTCCTTATCTAATCTAATGAAGCCATCCTTTCATTTGATTTCGTTGCCTTATAATGCCTCGCAGCATTTAATTCAAGTGACTTGATAAGATGACGGCTAGCGAATACTTGAATTTAGAAACAATGGAAAATTCAATTATGGCCTGCCAAACATTTAGGACGATAAAATATGCCAATTAATGAAAGCTTAAACCCAGAAAGCGATGCCCTTTGGGAATAAAGTAACCTTTGGTATTTAAACAAATTCTAACATGAACAATGAAATGGTTGCCGCACACTCTTTGCTAGATTTGATTTGATTGTATTACTATACAGTATGCATGCCCAAATTCATCAGAACATACATTATGATTATATACGGATGACTATACAGTATGCAGGCTCATCAGAACATACATTATAATTATATACTGTGACCATACAGTATGCATGACCAAACTCATCAGAATATACATTATTATTATATACTGATGACTATACAGTATGCATGACCAAAGTCATCAGAACATACATTATGATTATGTACGATTTAAAGGGAGTTTTTACAAACTGTTACTTTATAGATGAAATGTTGTCTCGAACATGCTAATAACAGGTTACGGTAATGTGCCTGCGGCTGTATGTCACTGTATCAATACACTTAACACCATATTATCACTTTTAAGTATTAAGCAATACTGAAGCAGTACAATTTGAAATATAC
Organism: Molpadia intermedia; assembly: GCA_027574765.1. Classification (NCBI taxonomy): domain Eukaryota; kingdom Metazoa; phylum Echinodermata; class Holothuroidea; order Molpadida; family Molpadiidae; genus Molpadia; species Molpadia intermedia. The sequence goes on from JAODAF010629753.1 coordinate 10,877, forward strand.
TGATTGTGTGTTTGTACGCGCTAAGATATTTTTTAAATGACAATACAATGACGATGGTTCCATTACCATAAAATCGAAGAGCTCTTTAAAATACACACTCCAAATGATAAACCATAACTAGTTTGAACTACCGATATATAAGTAAGAGATACACCACGCTCGTACTATATCATTATCATCATTTTCGTCTTTATTAAAATCGATGGCCAAATCCTATTTCTTTCACTGTTTGTAATACCAATAATATAAATAAAACGTTTGCGAAATGAAGGCTCGAGGCGACAAAGATGGTCGTTTATGAACACTTTTAATTTGACGCTTGAGTGGAAATCTGGTTAGCGTATCGCATTTCCAGTCATAAAAGATAATTTACTAACTAGGCGAGTTCAATTCGACCATTAGGATGATTCACCACGGAAAACTGTAAAAGGGTGACCCAGTTCCTTAAACAGATTGGAGGCTGCGAAGGCCTGTCAATAACGTGCCAACACATTTCCGCTGATAATGTTAACGTAATTCGAAAACTGTAAAGTCAAATTATAGGTATAAGTATGCAAGTAACATACTGTTTCGGCAAGTAGGTCAAGGGACGAATTAGTGGAGTTATGTCTGCATGATACTGACCGTATTATCATTATTGCGTTACTTAATACTCCATTATAGAATAGATACCAATCCAAATCGTTGTTTCACACTAGTTTCGAAGTCCCTGGATCCGTGGGCGCCACCCCTCCCCATATAATAAAACAAATATGGTAACAGTTACGAAAATAGACACAACCGATGACATTGTGGTATGGTAAGGTATCGAAAACGGCGGCACATTGTATTGGTATTCATGGTCGCTTCTCTACCGACCCGCAACCCACCCACCGCATCACATACCTCGCATTCCATGTTTCTGCAACAGGTTGGAAGGTATTCAAAGTAAGTGAGAAATACACGCCTGACTTTCATGAGCTTTCTATATATATAGTCATTTCAAGCAATCACACAAAGAAATTTTATAAAACAAATATACAGTGGCGTAACCACGTCCTCCACAACATTTATGGTTCCCCAGAACCCTCTCAAAAACCCGTTATGAAAATCGAAACATTTCTCTCATTAATGATACCTAATAGTATATATGATATTGGTATCCCTCTTAGATGATGTTGATGCATCTCCCTGAGCAACCTGCTAAATTCTGGCAACATCCACTGTGCAAAGAGTACTATCTGTCGGGTAGAAATCAACTAGAGCAATTTGTTGGGAGAGGAAAGCGAGCATGTATAGCAGAATCACATCGTTCGTTAGTTCCCTCAGCATAGAACGTCAATCAGCTTAACTACTGAAATGTGATATTCGTTAAGGAGAATCATTTTCAAGTTGATGCCAGCGGCTTTTATCGTATTATAAACTGATAGGTTAAAACTATTAAATTCGATGAAGATGTTTTGACTTCTCCCTGTCATTGGCTTTCGGCTAATTGTGGTAACTGACATATTACTTGATCTTTCCATACGTTTCTCTAATATATCTACGTCAAGTGATAAATGCATTCAAGCTCGCTACAATTTTTACTTTCATCATCTTATTAATTCTGATCCAATAACATTTTGAGCGAGCATGAGATGAATTTCCAGGGGCCATTGCTTGTCGCTACTTAAAACAACCCTTTATAAACTTACTTTATTTGTTATCTGGGAGGCCAGTTTAACACTAATTGCATTGCCGAAAGGATTAAAAAATGTCATCAATGGCCAGAGGGTTAGAAAAGAGCGTGTGACATTCAACAACCCTGTCAATCAGGCTAGGCAATTTGGACCAAGCCAGAATGGCATACCTTTAGGAGACATTTGTTACGATGGAGGAAACCACTTATGATTGGTTTCAGTATAATGTATTTTGTTATACTTTATTCGTCTTAATGATTATATTTTTCTACTCCGTGGTTTTTAGAGTGGATGGCAGCCATGGTCGAGCAGATTCCCAACCTCTGCCTTTCCAAATTATATATATTCATAAAATATCAAATTATAGGTGACAACAGACAACAACAACAGAAATGAATAGAATTCTAAATATTTCAGACCCCTGGTCCTTCCTTATGTCCATGCGTCCTTTGTTTATCAAGCGCGAACCGGTAAATGTTGTAGTGCGTTCTGCACGTTTTCAAATACATGGTTCGTTTTGAATCATTTAACCTTTATCTACAGAGGAAGGACCAGGGGTCCGAAATACTTAGAATTTTATTATTTTCTGTTGGTGTTTAGCATTAGATCTTTTATGAATGTGTTATTTACCAACACGTGTAAATGTGTCTGGAATTGGAACTCTTACTGAATATATAACAGCATTTATAGACAGTCACCTAAAGTCTATCCTATTCAATTTGCTGTATTTATTACAAGACACTACAGATTTCTTACATAAGCTTGATAATCTCGAAAATCTCGCGAGGGATTACTTATTAGTTACTCTAGATACCTCTATACCAACATTCCACATGTCGATGGTATCAATGCTTGTAAACTTATGTTGGACAAATATTCTACCTCAGCAGTCAAAAGCTCTGATATTTGTTCTTTGATCAAATTTGTATTAACAACCAATTATTT
>JAODAF010629863.1:0-13475 GCA_027574765.1 Molpadia intermedia
TATTTTTATTTAATTGGGGGTAGAAAAAGTGGGACGGGCGTGATCCCCCCTCCTCCGTGCCACTGGTAAACTAAATGCCACTTCGGGTTACTTAGATTCCAAAGGTTTGTACCCCTACTTTCCACCAGAATTTATATAACCACTGCGGTGTTTCTGACAATGGTATATGAAATCTACATGGCAATTTTTTAAGCTTACGAATCCACACTATCCACATCTTCTTGAATCTCATAGGCTTATGTTTAAACAAAATTTACACTCGCCCTTTTCATGACATACGGTACCGGTACCGATTTTGCAACAGCTCCAATTTGCTGCTTTATTTCTTTACAATTCTACGAGGTCCCCTCTCCTTCCTCAAATCAGACAGAAAATATAAAAACGCCGCTGGTCCCAGGCAGCAAGTTTTATGTGACTATATAGTACTATAGACTACAAGTACTATAATATATAAGACAAACTGTGCCGTTCGCAACGCAAGGCTTTCCGAAATATAGAAATTAGATAAGAAGAGTGCTACTCCCCCTCCCCGCTCCAATGCAATGATGTCCGACCACTTTCAATTTGTAAACTACAGCAAAGAACATTCCACAGCCAAGTAGCGACGCAGTACCGTAGTTGAAATTGATTAAAAACGTTTATACTGCAATATCACAATTTATATGTCAAAAACTCAGTTGAATTCAGCATATTCACCAACTCAGCCGAATGACCATTCACGTGGGATCTTCGTGCCCACCAAAATTTTGCAGGAACAAAGCCATTATATTTTACGATATACATACACTTTTAACCAGCATTTTGAGAAAAAAATTGGGAACACCATACCTATTACTCCGTAAAATCGGTCCTATAAGAAAATGACTCTTATAAAACAGTAGTTCAAATTATATGATCATCATAGCTGGACTATACTAATTATCTTCTAAACGGTTACAAGAAAACAGAAAACAATTGCAGTAATACAGTATGCATATAATTACGGCAGCAAGGGTAATTATACTGGGTAAATTTCAAGAGCTTGCTCCTCATGGCAAGACCCGTAACCCTTTTTCATATTACCGAGTAAATTTCGACGGCGTAAGATCTAATCGACTGTCGGCCGGAAACTTGATAAGAGCATGACCCGACGTGGCATCCGTAGGCTCCTCACCCCATCAGCTATGGCTGAAATTTCCGGTTAGCGACTCGCAGTTTCGATGTCTCCGCAGAATTCACACACGTCTTTGCAGCCTCATGCGAGCACGAAACTATAGCTCGGTTTTTCGAGCAGACCTGGAATTCTCGTGATTGCTATCACGTGATCAACAGCTACGGATGCCGCGCCGGACCATGCTATTTCTAGATTCCCGTTCAACCGTCAATCCAGTTTTGCGCCCTCTAAACGGCTTGGTAAGAAGGGCTAATGGTTGCTGAAGATGATATGTTAATAATTCGATGATCACAAGCTCGTTTTCCACTCATTCATAAGTTTTCACATCCGTCAAAAAATGGGACGTTATCTATAACCGATATATGTTGAGAAATATGACTTGAATTTATGACTAAATGGCAACTGGTCGACCTAAATCACAACGATTAAATAATATGAAATATAATAAAACAGATCAGATATAAATGCATGTTTTTTGTACCATCTCTTCTTTAATTTCAGGAAACCATTACGCCGTCCTACACCATCGTAAGCGATATGTTACTATGTTAAATTGTTTTATAGCTTTTAACAACTCACAAGAAAATAAACACCGATTTGTAGTATTATCCTCTTGTGAAGATGTGGCGATATGTATAAATTGGACATGACATTAAATTTGCAACTATTCCAAGCAAGAGATGAACACATTTCAAGTGAATCTCCCATTAAGCCAAGTAATATATAGTATCGTACACTTTTTAGAAATTAATGTCAGTAATCTACAGTTTCTAGATACACTATTTGATACAATTTAATAACAATATAATATATTCTACCACCGCTCTCCTTATTTGTGATTTGCTAGTTTGCATCACATGATCGACCGTTATTTAATTTTTTATGCAATTGGATTACTTTTACTTGTGAATTAAGCATCGACTCAAAATTTAGCAAAATAACGAGCTCGGCTCCGTCTTACCAGTCATTGTGCTAAATCTGTCTCGACTGTTTATTCATCAGTAAAAAGTCATACAATTGTGGTTCCTATTCTAACACCTCAAAGTTCATGAAAAGAACATTTTTGTCTCAAAAATAGGAAAAGAGAGTATTTGAGACATTCCTTTCCAAGTCTGATTCTCTGCGACTGCACAAACGGATTTGTTTGGTATTAAGCCATACTTTCACGTACACTGTGTGTACGTAAGCTTAGGTAAGTCGGATGCCTTATTCACAAAATACAAATTTGGCAATACTACTAGGCATATAATAATTTTTTTTAGATCAAAATAAAATATTAAGCAAACAGTCTCAATTGTTACTGTTAAATTGATAGTTTCCCTAAAATAGACGACAGGAGTAATTAGATAGTTTCCATAAATATACTTGGACAATTTAAAACTGCTTAACATTATGCCGAACTAGCCTCAAGACTAGCAACGGCTTAGAAACTGTAAAAAAGCGGCATTGTAATTGGCTCGTATTCTATGCTATATTGAACTTCTCAAGTGTATTCCCTTTTTCTATTTTGGGGGACTTAAATGTTCTTTTTTCCTGAATTTTGAGGTGATAGAATTGGAATAAGTCACAATTGTATGACTTTTACTAGTGAATAAACAGTCTCAATTTATCTCGTCTGTTTATTCTCCAGTAAAAGTCAGCCGATTGCAGTTTATTCAGTAAATAAACAATACCTAGCATATGTTTTTAAAGATAACAGTCTCTATATGATTGTATCTATATGATTGTACATATCGTGATTTCCTGGTTTAGTTACCTGATATAATGTTAATACTGCTATACCAATTTATAATTAATCAAAATATATTTATGCGCTTTTATTATGAAAAAATAACTGTACCAGATAACCACTTGTAGATCTCTATTGAATATTTTACAATAAACATTTCAATGTTTTCAGTTAAGACAATGTATATTTCAAGTAAAATTTGCCTTTCCTAAAAAAAGGGCCCAAAAGAGCCTCAATGTAAGACACGTTGCTTCCTTTAATTGACACTTTACGACACTTTGAGCTTCCTTTTGCGCTACAGTACCGGTAGGTCGTCATTGTGCATGACTGCTGCGGTTTGAGCGTCTCTGGTAATGACTGCTGGTAACATTACATATGCGGACTCTGGTCTGACCTGGTCGACAGGATCCTCAATTGGGGTTGTCTCTTCCCCTTCGGCAATTATACCAAGCGGTGCGGGGATGTTATCTCTATGGACAGAAGATGAATCATGTACATTCGACTGTGGGGTGGCCAATGCAACAGCCAAGTCTACCGGTGGCGATTTGCCTAGGTCCGTGTACTTATGTGTTGCGAGCAAATCCTTTCTGTATCTCACGTCACTTAGTTTGCAGGTCTTGATATTACTAGAAATTTGAGATTCAGTAATGTTCTTGTAGTTTTCCGATGTATCTTCCAGAAGCTCCTTACTTCGTTTTGTGCTCCGATTTTTAGTAACCGATTGAGTAATCCTCTCACTTACCACCCTGTGAAGTGGTCTGATCAAAATAAAGTTCTTCCATTCTGATCGGATATCTTTCTGGCGAACACAAAGCAGAAGGAAAATGAAAAACCCTTGGAGGGAATTAAAAACGCAAAATATGATGTTAGCCGCCATTCGAAATTTACCAATTGCGAGAAAACCAGATACCCACGTCAAACCAAGGAGAACAGAGATTGTAATGACGGCCTGAAGACGCCGAATCGTTTCTTGACGTGTATCTGCTTTCAGGTTCTTCTTACGTCCGGCCGTCAGATTCCACGTTACCAGAATAAAGATGACAACGTTGTAAGTAAAGAGCAAACCAACTACCAGCAATAATCCGTAACGGAAACCGTTGGAGTCACTCCTCAAGAAGCAACTGTATAAAGAATGTAAATAATACGTTTTGACCGAGTAGAGCATTCCTCATGTGAAATAAACATAGATCAGGGCCTAAGCATTCTCTGATATTAGTTTTATTGTTGCCTATAGATACTGAACAAACGTCCAGGAACCAGTCCAACCCAAACATGGGTCCCAAATAGACCCAGATGGGCTTATGCCGTCGGAAGACATAGATCAATAGATCCTTATTGGATTCTGTAGGGGCAACTCATTATGGCCACATTCTGGGCTACTGATAAAATCATACTATATGTCAAAGAATGCAAATAAACCATTTACATGTTTATTTTATCATAGTTTGAGCTAGGTCTAGGCCTATATAATACATTTAAGTTTAGTACCGCGTAGATAGATAACCCGATATCAGCCTGTAGCGTTTATTCCTATAGGCTCAACCAAAATGCCAACCAAATTCCCAAGCCCAGTTAAGCACAGAGGTGAATGCTTGCTGCATGGCTATGGAGTCTGTATATTTTGAAATGGACAATATTTTGATGAATAACTTCATATTCACATGTCCTAAAATTTCCAATCCATATATTTGTCCCTATATGTGTTCTAACGGAATAGGAAACCGGTGTCATAGAAAACATTACAATTCCCCCTCCCCAGCCCCAAACCATCCACACCCAGGCTTGGTATAAGCGGTCTACGTAAAACCTCAAGCCACCTCCACGATGCTCATGATATGTTCGATACTGCGATAAAACATTTACTTACTATTCACACGTCGTCAGGGACTTGTTATTACACAGTGCGTTAACGATGACAATAACGGCCGGTAATCCTGGATGGAAATGATAAGAAGGATTATTGATTCCTTGCTGACATGGCTGAAGGCCAAATAAATATATACAATGATGGTGGCGTGTGGGTGCCCGGAAGAAAATATAATGGAAACAGTAGGCACTCGGACAGAAAACAAAAGAGAGTTTATTGTACTGTCAAGGTTAGGGTTCACATACAAAAATTTCAATGGGGTCGTCGGACTGTATGAAAACACGTGTGTACGTGTGTGTGTATGAATGGGTATGCGTGGGGGTAACTCAGTAATGTCAACTTGGATTAATCTCATAGTTGGTGTGCCAGTTGTCCATATTGAGTACAAGAACCTTATTGTGTACGGTAGAAGTCAAAGGTCATTTGAGGTCAACAGAGACTAAAATGACAAAACATTTCAATCAGGCGATCGCAATAATACCAACTTGGATTGATATCATAGTTGGCATGTAGGTTTCTTAAATTGAGTACTAGAATCCCTCGTGTGATTGAGAGAGGTCAAAGGTCATTTGAGACCAACAGTGGTCAAATTATTTAAAAAATGTCAGGTTACCACGATATCTATTGGATTATTTACTCTCTTGTTTGATGTGTTGGTTTTATTAAATAGAATACAAACACCATTTGGTATTTGGAAGAGGTCAAGAGTCATTTAATGTCAATATCAGTGTAATCAGGGTAACTACGTCAACGTATTAATTAAATTAATTTAGTCATAGTCTGGTTAGTAAGGCTTAATAACGTAACAACAACAATGTAATCCAACTCAAAGACACATGTAAGTCACCATAATATACATCCCTCGTGTTTATGGAAACAGTCAAGAAATATCAGCAATGGTAAAGTACCCTTATGTCTAGGTCGCAATGCCCGCCCCTTTCTTCAATATCTATCGTATATTTTATGTACTCTAAAATCCCTAACCTGTTTGTACGTCACGTTGCTGTGGTGTCAGGGATATTTTACTGTTGTAAATTTGTCATTGCATTTTATAATTTTATCGGTAAAACAAGTACAAAGGTAAAAGGTTCATATATATCACATAATCATAGAAATACGATAGTACAAAACAGGACGGACGATCGGCCAGAAATCTCAAAACAGCAAGGCGACGTCCGTACGTTGTTGATGACATCCCTGTCGGTATGTTTAAAAGAGCGTGCAGCCACGGTTTTGAGCTTCACGTGAACGCGTAAAGACGTGCTTCTGCTCTGTCGAAATGATACAAGAAGGGTTCATTTCTATGTTGTCATATTAGGGTTGGAATATGGACAACTCTCAGAACCGCCAATAAATTATAACAAAATTATCTTACCCCATCCAAGCAGTGACGCTTTCAGCATGAAATAGTTGATGTTCTTGTTGAAAACTTTCACAAAAAGTAGATACATGTTGGTGGCCTCAACACTCATCCAAGCTACAACTGCCAGGCAAAAGTAATGTAACAACGCCCCCGTGGCCTTACATATGTTTTCATCGATGTTTTCCTTCCTTTCAATACCAGCCAGGAAGACGACGTAGAGCCCAAGAAGAGCAATGCAGATTTGTAACACAATCTGCTGAGGGCGTTTGGTGCGTATCTTTCTGTTTGGAGTATAAATCAATTTAAACTGGTTGAAACTTACTGGTAATTCCGTGGTAACTTTGTGCTACACCTCAAAGCACCTAGGCTGATCTCTCCTTAATTGTGTGAAGCCTATGTCTAACAGGAAAGATCATGTTATGTGTAAGCCGGTAAGGACCGGGAGAGTTAGATATAATCCATTCTGGGTATGTATATGCTAGATGCAGATCTTGTAATTACTCTGTAACAGTAACGCGATCTTTGTCTATGCAATACTCCAGGTACAAGTTGGCAGTTACTTCGTTGGCTTCATGAGTTTCTTGGTTGGTAAGTTCATGTATTGTACGAGGTATACAGTAATAAATCATTAGAAGTGTGCATCAGTTTTCACGCTGTGTCTTCCTTCGATATTATTGGTGGCTAATCTAAATACACCGTCTTAGGCCAACAATCTTACCCCTGTGTTCAGCTCGCTACCACCGTTAGATAATTCGGTACTGTATCTTGCTAACCGTGAACTCATCATTTGCATAACATGCAATAACAATAGGACTCATCTACAACATATATCTGAAACTTCCTCCATAATTTGTTACTGAGATATCCTACTCATTTATATTAACTTCGAAATACGTAACATGAACACGTAACTCGCTTCAACAATCGAAATTAAAATTAAAATTAAAACTGAAACATATAATTTCAAACTTATTGATATTTTAAAATTCTTACGTTACGTCATCCCACTCATGAAAACGGATGAGATGTACAACAGTAACAATAATGCATCTGTACACATTATAGAACATCTACATACCAAGGATGGAATTTGTATATCATTTTGTTCTTGGGAATTCGTGTTTAGAACCTGTGGTACAATTTTAGTCGCCCTCACTCTTGAGTATTAATGAACTATGTACTTACTTGATGTAGAGGAATGTAATAATTGTGATGATGAGACTGACTATAGAAATAGTGCATCCGATTATACTGACAAAGTCCAAGAAAATCGATCCAATGTCACCATGCGTGTCCTTTAGTAGAAATCAAATAAATCAGATTTATAATAATATTGCCGGTTAATATCAATTACTGTACAACTACTGAAATATAATTGTGATGATGAGACTGACTATAGAAATAGCGCATCCGAATATACTGACAAAGTCCAAGACAATCGATCCAATGTCACCATGCGTGTCCTTTGGTAGAAATCAAATAAATCAGATTTATAATAATATTGCCGGTTAATATCAATTACTGTACAACTGCTGAAATTAAGATTATAAAACATATTATATTTTCAAGACCGAAATTCTAAAATAAATCGCATATCATCTTTTTCGTTTCCAAATGACTCAGGAGATATTTGAACCCAAACTACCAAGTTAACCAGATCTAAGATTATAGATACGCCACTGGGTACAAACAATTATTGAACCGTCACCGTGACAACTATTCAAACTAAACCCTACTGATATTGTTGTGTCCCCGTACTCTTAACCAGAGATGCACTTCGTGTACAATTTCTTCTTCTTTATATATTCTTCCTCTTTCAGTAGAACAGCATTATTTAAATGTTTGGTTATTTTGTGAAACTGCTTATACATGTGGATTAAATTAATCCACTCACTCCATCTAAAACCTTATCCTGCATAACATGTAATAAGTATGATGATTTATTCAGTGGTGTTTTTCATATATTTCTACTATTACAATACAGTACGTTTCCAAGAATAAACACGCACCTTACTGACAATATCTTGTTTAGAATGAAGTTAATGTATTTTAAGGCTTCGACGTCACTTATATCTAAGAATCTTTATAAAAGATACAGGTTACTAATATTCAAAGCACTGGTGTCAAAACAAGTGGTTTACTTTACTGCCAATGACCAACTTACTATATATTTGAATTTTTGATATTATTATATGTTTACAGCAAGTATCCCTCATCATATGTTGTTATACTACAATATTAATTTTAATAAGTTTACTTACCAATAAAATAGCAAAGTTAGTTAAATGATTGCAGAAGCATTTCGTTATGTTGTTTTCGTTTGTGGAACCTTTAGTACATCCATACGAAGACCATCCACCAGTATGATTATTCATTTCAAAATCCCAAAAGACACACGTTTCTCTATAACATGTATGACCAACCTGTAGTAACATTATAAAAAAATATTGAAATACTGCAGTATTAACCTAATCGCTTTCGCATAATATTATTACGTAACGTTTTGTATAACACTGATGAGCAACGGAATAAAATACATACTTAAATGGTTGTTATGGTTTGAGAAGACAAAATATACGTTTCATGCTACCCGCAAAAATATATATTTCTGCCGGGATCACGCCATATATTACGTATAAACACGATGAAGAGCGACCACACTTGGCCGTACGCAATATAGGCTAGAGTAACGAATGTAGTGTGGTATTGCATCCACGGAATCTAGAGTATACAATCTGTCATGTCATTCGCGACGCAAAAGAAACGTTACTTAGTAACGTTAGAAGGTTGACAAGTATACAATAATAACCTACACAATGTATCGTATAAACACATATATATGTGCCCAAAATATCGAAGCCAATGTAGGCCATGTCAAAAAGGTTATATAAGTCAAGCACATAGCCTACGTGTTGTTTTTTGGTTGTGCATCAAATAAGATGAAGACGGTGTATATGGTGGTTTGGGTTTGGATGCTACGATTTTTGTAAACGAGACCCTAAAATAGTGTAATTTGGGACTAAAATTAGCTTTTTATGCTTTTGGGGTATAAATCATATCAACATAAAGAATAAGGTTTATCATCTCTGATTGTGTTTGTTATGTTGTTTTGAAGTTAGGACCCATACATTATTTGAGAGGGGTGGGACAGGTATTTTGTTTAAATATGGGGTCAAAATGTCACCATTTTTGTCAAACTTAAATGTAAACGCTTTGATGATATTTTTGACAAATATCGTTGACAAAGAACCCCCTCCCCATAATATACATGACGCGTTGGTTCGTAAACGGTTGACCCTTCATGTACCGCTGTGACAGAAGTAGTGCATTGCAGAAACTGCTTGGGTTAAAAGGGTTAGAGTTAAAAAAGGTTTTGATTCCAAAAAATCAAGTATTAAGACATTAAAAGCATGTCTACAAGAGTGTCACATCAAAATATAAGTATGTCCAATTTAATTCCAACATGTTACACCTATGCTATTAAAACTAACTTCTAAAACTAACATCTTCGTAGATATATTTCTCACGAATAATCGCGTGCCGAGAAATGTAATACAATCACAGATATTTTGTTTACTCATGTTTGGTTCCAATATGTTTAAATTATACACAAAAATACAGCATATTTTATATTACATATTATAGTGCATAGTACATATACATTACGTATATTACCACAGTATCAACTTCAACTTTCGGTTGTTGCCTGCGTACTTTAGACGCGCCAACATTGCCTGCTATAAATATATATAATTTCAAATTTGCTCGGACATAGCAGGCATTTTATATAATGGGGGTAGCAATACTGTCGGAGGAAAGAAGTATATATATATATATTACAGTGACATAGCCAGGCGGAATCAGGTACCGTATCCACCCCTCAAATAAATGAAACTTGACAAGTGTCCCCAAATCACAACAAATTTATTCACTGTTAATACCCACAGTGACAGCCTGCTCATCTAGAGAAATTTCTACTCTCAGGCTACGCAATTGCACCCTCCCAAGTTAACGCTATGGCATATCTTGATTAAGTAAGATTTTTCAAATGTGCTAAACGAACAATTGTTCAAAACTTGTTAAAATAGGTTTTTGAATTTTTTCTTTACATTGGTATATTTAAAATAAAGCCCTCTCAATATCGTAACTCTAATGTATATTTTGCACATTCTCTTTGACAAATTGATATAGATTGGCTATGTCTGTCATTGTCTCTGTCATGTTCCTTTGTTGGATGAGAGTAACATAATTACCTGGTCCTCGGATACAGACGTAGCATTTACAAAGTCCGGTACCATGTCATATCGATCCCCAAACCGAATCTCTACTGGGGTTTTCAAATTCTTGATCTGTTTCGTTGTAGAAGCGGCCATTACAGGACTAACAAGCCATGTGTCGTTTTCGGGTGTCTTGAACAGTGCCGTATTCAGGTGAAGCACAAATCTGACAGAAACAGATTCTTGATCTATAATTGTATGTAAAACAGATCACATGAAATGATAATGTTGATAGTCAAACTGCAAATTTGATGGTATATATACTGAAAATTATTTTTTTTTAGTTTTACTGTTCATGACATGCAGTTTCCGTTTTACAATTTGATCTATCTTAATTCAAGTTGCGGATATTAGCAGTTACATGTATTTATGTTATTATTAAAAATCATTGTTTCATACACCTCACATTCGGTTGCCCTTTTCCGAGAAATTTGATTTGCCAAGGCTTTACCTGATTGATGGTGATTATATCACAATAAAAGGAATTTGATTTATTTGCAGATTTTAGTCAATATATTAATAAATAAATTCTACCCAAGTACTGGCACTTTGCCTTTATGGACAAGAGAGTTTTGTTTTATTATATATATATATATATAATAATAGAATAATAGAATAATAGAATAATATATATATATATATATATATATATATATCTTCGGAGATCCATTCGGCGATACCATGCAATTGTGTTCGGTTGGATTGCATCAAATATGATCCGCATGTAGGCCGCATTAAAAAGAGAACTAGCATTGTTCCAATAAATAGATGCATTCCCAGACGGTGATTTTGGTGGAGGCTTCATTAGGTAGTTCCAACACAGGATTTACCATGTGGCTTCATAGCTCAGTTGGTAGAGCGTCCACACTAGATAGTGGAATGTCTCGAGTTATATATCCCAACATATGCCTTTCAAGATTATATATAATTTTAATGATAGATGGTGGACAATCAGAGTTCGAGAGGCAAAGAACCTATAAACAAATTTATAACAAATGGTTGAGTGATGAATATAGCGACTATTACAAACACAACGAAAGGAATTTAGTTCATTTGCAGATTTTTGTCGCTAATAATGAGAAAAGTACTGGCGCATCGCCTTTATGAGCAAGGGAAATACTTTTGAATATTGTGGAAATTATATATAAGATATATAAGATGATATTAGACAATCATGTAGGGGCTTGTCACTCAGACTTTCAATGGTTCGGTCTTGAAACTATACGGTAGTTCACCGTACCGTCTGTGAAACTAATTTGTTTTCAAAGGAAAAAGTTAAAATTACATAACAATGATTTGGTAATTTGATAATATCTGAAACGTCAAAACAAAATACGGTAAGTCTTATTATTGACTGTCGTTAAAATTCACTATATTTCTTCTTTCATCACAGAATGTTTTCGGAGTCAATTAGACCCAGACGTAGTAGTGAATCCTATACGTGATTGTTATGCTAATGGAAGCATGGCCAGCTACACGTGTCCTGGAATTTTGGGAGGGCCACCAAGTAATCGGTGTGACAACGGGAGCTGGGTACTACCCTCAGCTTCATGTCAGAGTAATTAATGTTTAACACAATTCCTTAATAACATAGAATATATGATAAATATGATAATACTATACCTGGATAATATTTGAAGACGATATTTGATTACCAAACAGATATTTTAAATTCGACCATTTAAAAAAAAGAAGAATACGAAATACTCTCTTATTGATTGAACATTCTGTTAGTAATTAATTTTTTACTTGTTTAAATCAAACTGACTATAAGTGATGGCAATGTTATTTGTAATGATCGTATCTTGGTACATGTATGTATACAGTCCAACTATGTGTATTAAACTCACACGAATGCTGGTGGGTCCGTCGCCTAGCCAAAAACAACCTTCGGACAACCAAAGGACAAACTTCAAGGCAACAGATTCGCTGATGTATGAGTGTGCAGAACGCCGCAGCTCGGTCACGGTGATACATTGCGAAACTCGTTGTGCATATACGACTCCACATTTGCCATGCACAGACTCACACGTTACATATACATAGACTTCACACACATCATATCTTGAAAATTATATCAAAATGTACAGTTTTGATATCAATTAATGAATTACGAGTGTTGATGTGATTAATTTGGCGTGTACAGGGGCACCTCCAGTGCTTCATAATATGGGCACATGAGGTTTCACCTGTGGGCACCATGGTTATTAGGTGGGGTTCTTTGAGGCGAATCCATGAATCTAAATCTCACGATGAAGACATAAGTGCCATCCCGAAGCGCATACAAGAGATATGAAACACGCTTCGAAAATTGTAGGTTTACGGGGCTTAATGTCGAGATATATCATAATTAAGTCTGAATCTTCAATGCTAGCCAATTGCTTGATTCGGTCAAGTTAATGGAATATGTAGGTATCCCTAATAGTGACGCGCACTTGATGTTGCTCGTTGTCCCACCCTAAATAAAATAACAATAAAAACATGAAACGGCAATCATAAAACGTAGCCTAGCGTACTTAGCGTATGTGAACAATTCGAGTTTCATGTTATCTCCTATGTAACTACAGTATGTCCTATGATGTAGTATGATAGGGTAGATATTCGTTTGAAAAACGATAAACCCAACTTGTAATATCGTTCGACAATGGTTATAACCAATTTATTGTCAACAACAACAATTCGTCTTTTTGTCATTGCTTCATTTTACTTACAAAGTATGGAACTGCTCTAGACCGACGTCTGGCAATGGGGTTATATTAACTCCTGACATGGAAACGTACAATATCCTTGATGTCATCAACTACACGTGTGTCTCAAACTTACTTCTCATTGGACCAACCAGCACTATTTGTGACGCACAGGACACATGGAATCCGCCAACAATCCCCGTGTGCGACGGTATGTTCGTCTTTTTTGTATTTCATAGGCCTATACGCTAAATGTACAATATTATATTAAACATCTAACATAATTTCGGATAATTATACTTCATTTGATATATTTGTGTCAAACTCAACGTTTAAGGTATTGAAATCAGGTATTGGTCACTCAAGATCACTATGAAATACTATGAAACTGGTCGGCTC